>SMSW01000009.1:0-155000 GCA_004769165.1 Aspergillus cejpii
CCTAACCTAACCCTAACCCAACCCTAATCCTCACTCTATCACTCAATCCTTCTCTCCATCCCTCAACTCTTCCTCTCACTATCTCTCACTCTATCCTATTCCTCACTCTCACTCTATCCTCTCCCTCACTCTATCACTCCTTCCTTCCTCTCCTCCTCTCCCTCACTCTCCTCCTCCTACTATCCCTCACTCTCCCTCACTCTCACTCCTTCCTTCCTCTCTCCTCTCCCTCACTCTTCCTCCTCCTACTATCCTCACTCTCCCTCACTCTTCCCCCTCCTACTATCCCCCCCACTCCCTCTATCCCTCTCCCTCACTCTCTCCCTCTCCTCTCCCCCCATCCTCTAATCTACTCTCTTCTTCTTCATTCTCCATCTCTTCATATTTTCAACTTACCCTCCTATTTCTCTTTCTTATTTATCCTTCCTCTTCCTTCCTACCTCTTCAACTTCTTTCCATTTCCCTCCTTTCTCCTCTTTATTTACATTCACATCTCCTTTCATTTCCTCCTTTCTCCTCTTTATTTACATTCACATCTCCTTTCATTTCCCTCCTTTATTCTTCCTTATATATTTATTTTACTCCCCTTCTTCTTCATTCCACTCTCCTTTATTTATATTCCAACTTTCATTCCCTTTCTCTTTCCTCTTTTTTCTTCAACTTCTTCCTTTCTTCCTACTTTTCTTTCTTCTTTACTAATCCTCTCTAATTCTCCCTCTTTCCCCCTCACTTCCTTTTCCTCTTCCCTCTTAATCAACCTTCAATCATCTTTCTCTCCAAACTAACTAACCCTCACTCTTTCATTCCATTCCTTCTTTTTTCCAACTATCCTCTTACCCTCTCTCCCTCTTTCTTTCATTTTCTATCTACCCTCTCTCTCACCATTTCTCCTAC
Organism: Aspergillus cejpii; assembly: GCA_004769165.1. NCBI lineage: Eukaryota > Fungi > Ascomycota > Eurotiomycetes > Eurotiales > Aspergillaceae > Aspergillus > Aspergillus cejpii. Next base: position 895 of record SMSW01000009.1, read on the forward strand.
CTTCTCATCTTTACTCTCCCTATTACTCTCTACTCTCTTTTTTCTTTCTCTCTTTTTTCTTTCTCTCATCATTCCACTCCTTCCCTTTTCCTACTACCTCTCTTAACACTCCCTATTTCAATCCTCCTCTATTATTCTCCTTCTTCATTACCTCTTTACTATTTCTTAATCCTTACTCTTATATTCCTTTTTTATTCCTACTCTTCCTCTAATCTATTTCTTTTTATCTTTTCTCTCCTTACCATTACCCCTTTCATTACTCCCCACCCTCCCCAATCCCCTCCCCCCTTCATCACTCTCCCATCCCATTACTCTCACTCAATCTTTCCTCTCTACTATCATTCTAACTCACCCTCTCTATTCTTTCTCCTTATCATCCTCAACCTCTACTTCTTTTACTCACCACTCTCTTCCCTCTTTTAACCTCTTTCTCCCTCTCATTTCTTTCTATCTTTAACTCATTCCTTCCTCTTCTTCCTTCTCCTCTACTAACCTACCTTTAAATTACTATCCTTCTCCAACACTTCCCTTCAAAATCTCTTCATCTTTCATACTCACTCACTCATACTCTATCCCTCCTCTCCCTCACTCTATCCTACTAACTTTCCCTCCCTCTTCCCTTCCCCTTCTCTCCCTCACTCTATCACTTCTTTCTTCTCTCCTTTCTTCTCTCTATCTCTTTCTTACCCTCCCTTTCCAACTCTTCTCTCTTTTCCTTCCCAACTACATCATATCCCTTCCTAAACCATCCTTTCATTCCTTCTCTCCAATCTACTCTTCTTTCTTCTTCATTCTCCCTCCTCCTCCTTCATTTATATTCCAACTTTCCTCCCATTTCTCTCTTCCTCCTTTTTCTTCTTTATTTATCCTCTTCTTCTTCTTTTATCCTCTTTCTTTCCATTTCCATTCCCATCTTCTTCTTTTCCTCTTTCTATCCCTTTCTTTTTACTCATTATCTTTACTCACTATCCTACCTTTTCTTAAACTAACTAACCCTTACTCTATCCCTTTCTTTATCCCTAATCTCTCTCTACTTACTATCTCTATCTTATCTCCCTCATCCCAATCTCTCTCTCTACTTACTATCCCTACCTTATCTCCCTCATCCCAATCTATCCTTTACTCCCTTCTTAACCAACTCTTCTTTTCTTCTCTTCTCTTCTCCCTTTTCTATTCCCTTCTCCTATTCTAATATCTACTTTCCTCTCTACTTTTTATCTCAACTCAATCATCTATCCTATCCCTTCTATCTTCTTTTTAATATTCCTCTTCTTTCCCCTCTTTCTCCTCTTTCTCTATTATCCAAATCCTACCTTACTCTTTATCTTCTTATCTTTCTCTTCCTCTATTCTTTCCTTCTTCTTCTCATTAATTCTTTTTCACTTACTTTCTCTCTTCCTTCTTATCCTTCTTTATCTTTATCTTCTTATCTTTATCTTCTTATCTTTCTCTTCCTCTATTCTTTCCTTCTTCTTCTCATTAATTCTTTTTCACTTACTTTCTCTCTTCCTTCTTATCCTTCTTTATCTTTACCTTCTCTCTTACTCTTCTTACTCCTTTATTTCCACTCTTTCTTTTCTCTTTACCTCTATATTCTAACTAACTAACCCTTACTCTATCTTACCTAAACCAACTACCCCTTACTCTATTCCTTATCTAAATCTACCTCTATTCTTCTCCTTTTCCTCTTTTTATTTTAATCTTCTAACCCCTAACTCTCACCCTCTCACTCTATCCCTCACTCTATCCTATCCCTCACTCTTATATTCACTCCCTTCTTCTTATACTACTCCTCCTCTATTCTTCTATTCTTATACTATACTCTCTCCCTCACTCTTACACTCCCACCTTACACTCCCACCTTACACTCTTTTAATCCTCTCTTTCTTATTTTTCTATTCTCCTTTTTATCATCTCTCTTATCATTATACTATTCCTTTCTCTCACTCTCATCTTCTTTCCCTCCCTCTTATACTACAACCCTCTTCCTAATCTTCTTCTAACCAAATACTATACTTCTCTCTTCTTATACTTCTTCCTATTTTTATACTATTCTTAATATCCTACCTTTTATATATACTTCTTTTTTATCCTATAATACTTCCTCACTCTTATTTTCTTACCCTCACTCTACACCCTCTTCCCATTCTTATACTCCTCTCCCTCACTCTACACCCTCTTCCCATTCTTATACTCCTCCTTTCTCTTACTTCTATACTATTCTCTTACTCTCTTATATTCTTATTCTATTCTTTTTCTTATCTTTATATTCTTTTTTTTATTATCTCTCTTATTCTTATACTATTACTCTCCAAACCCAAACCTCCTCTCCCTCACCCTTACACTCCCACTTCCACTATCCATATTTATCTCCTTTATTCTTTTCTATATCCCTCTCTTTCTTATCCTTTTTACTTTTATACTCCTCTTCTCTTTTACTCTCTTTCCTATTCTTATCCTTTTTACTTTTATACTCCTCATTTTATTCTACTCACCCTTACTCTTATACAACTCTCCCTTACCCTTTTCTCATATTCTTTTCTTTACTCTTCTCTATTCTTCTCTTTCTTATCCTTATATTCTCTTCTTTATCTATTCTCTACTTTAATCCTTCCTTTTCTTTTTCTTATTTTATACTTCTCATTCTAATTCTTATTCTATACTCCTCTTTTTATTCTTATTATACTCCTCTCCCTTACTCTTCTTTTCTTCCTTTATTCTTCTTACCTTTATCATTTTTTATTCCTATATTTTTATTCTCTCTCTCTTCCTTATATACTTTACTAATCTTCTTACTCTTTTTATTCTATTCTTTTCTTATATTTATATTCTTTTCTTATATTTATATTCTCCTTTCCTATTTCCTACCTCTTCCTTTTTATATATATTTCCTTCTACTCTTATATTATCATCTTTATATTATTTTTATTCACTATCCCCCACCACTTTTTATTTCCCTATTCTTTCTAATTCCTATCAAATCTCTTATTTTTATCTCTTTCTTTACTCTTATCCTATCTTTTTTATTTTATTTTATATTTTCTTTACTTTCTTTCCTCCCTAACTCTCATTTATTATACTTTTATATATATATTTCTTCTTTCATACTATACTCTATCTTATCCTCCCTCACCAAATCCTCACCAAATCCTCACCACTACTCTCTCAATCATTTTCCCTCTATCCTCTCCCTCACCATTACTCCATTCTTTCCCCTTTTTTTCCTCTTTATCATTTCACACACTCACTTTTTCTACTAACCTTCCTTAACACTCCCTATTTTACCTTATAAACCCAACCCCTCTTTCCAATATCATTACTTCTACTCACCTTCAAACTACTCATGCTCTTCTTCCTTATTAATCCTCCTAATCCTTATAATTATCAATTCTTATCTTACTATTTTCTCAACTCTCTTTACATTCTACTTATCTTTTATCTAACTGCTTCTTCCTATCATTCCTCTAACTTCTAAACCCTTACTCTTCCTTATCCTATCTCCGTCAATCTTAACCATTCCCTCACCTCACACTCCCTTATTAACTTTCTTTTTCCTAAATTACCTTCCTTCATCATCACACCTTTCCCTCTCATTTCTATTTCTAACTTTCCTTTCCCCCATTTCTATTTCAACTATCCTCTCTTCCTTCTCACCACATTCTCCTCATCTCTTCACTTTATTCTCCTTTAATTCTTAATTTCTCTCTATCCTCTTCCCTATTACTCTCTTTATTTCCTTCCTCTTACCTTCTCAACCTTTCTTCCCTCCTCCTTCTCCTCTTAAAATACCCCTTCATCACCCTACACTCTCTATTCCATCTCCCTCCATTCATACCCTCTTTCTTACCTCCCACATCTTTTAAACATCTTACTACACTTTCTACTATTATACCTTATCACCATTCTCTTCTTGCTCTCTCCCTTCTCTTCTCCTTACTTCTTATTCTCCCTCTTTCTGTTCTTGTTCTCTTTTTAAAACCCTCCTTACCTCCTCCCTTGCTTCTCCTTCTTATATTAATCCTCACTCCATCCCTCTTATCACAATCTAAATATCCCTCACTCACTCCTCCTTCTCATCACCTTTCTTTCTTTCCTCGCTCTTTCTTTCCTCACTCTTTCTTTCCTTGCTCTTTCTCTCCTCGCTCTTTCTCTTTATTCTTCTCTTCCTCTTCTCCTTCTCCTCTCTCCCTCTATATTACTTTATCTCAATCCAAATATATATAACCTTATTTCTTCATCTTTAATCCACCCTTTCCTTTCTAATTACTTTCTATCTCCCCTTTATTCTTAACTAACTACTCTACTTTTCTGTTATTAACTACCTCCTCTCCTTCTTTCTGCTTGCTTCTTTTTACTTAATATATATACTATTCACATCGTTATACACAACATTCAATCCCTCTTCTATATATATTCTTCTTCAACTCCTTGTACGCAAATTAATCCCCCTACTTTATATATATAATCTGCTTCAACTCCTTCCTATTACTCTCCTTCTTATTACTTCATCTCACCTTCTCCATGTCTTCTCCCTCTCTTTTATTTCTTTTCTCTTGCTTCATCCTCATCCTCTTTCTACTTTTGTTCATTTTTCCTCAATATATATTTCTGTTCACATCCCTATACGCAACATTCAATCTCTCTTTTTTATATATATATTGCTGTTCACATCCTTATACATAACATTTAATCCCTCTTCTTTATATATTCTTCTTCAACTTCTGCCTACTACTCTCCTTATCTCACTCTTCATGTCTTCTCTCCTACCTCCCTCTGTTTATTTCTTTCCTCTTAATTCTCTTTCCTCCTGCTCTCTTTCCTCATTACTATTCCCTCTTTACCTCTTCTTCATTCTACTCCCTTCTCACTTTTCATCTTCCTTTAACCTAATCTTCTTACTATTTCCCCTTTTTACTACTTACTCACCCTTACTCTTCCATTCCCTTCTACTTAATATCTCTGCTTTACATCTCTTCCTCTTATCACACTTTTTGTCTCATTCACGTCTTCCTCTCTTTTACTATGCTTAACTCTCTTGCCATATATCTTCTTCTATTATATATCTCCCTTTCTCATCATTTTCTTGTTAACCCTCCCTCTTTACCTTCCATTCTCTTATTATCTTACTTATTTCCTAACCTACTTTACTTCTCTCTTTCTTTCTTTCTCTCCCCTCTTCTTCATTCCTCTCCTTCATTTATATTTCCCTTTCTTTTTATTCATCTTCATTCCTCCTACATTAAATTTCTTACCTTTCCCTCCTACTTCTCATTTTCTTTTCCCTTTTTACTTCCCTTACTTCTCTCACTCCCCTCACTTCCCTTTCTTCTTTATTTATCCTCTTTCTTCTACCCTTTCCCTTTCTCTTCCCTCTTAATCAATCTTTAATCATCTTTCCCCAAACTAACTATCCCTTACTCTATCACTCTTCCTTCTTTCTTACTATCCCGCACTCTTCCCTTCCCATTCTCTCCCTCACTCTATCACTTCTTTCTTCTCTCTTTTCTTCTCTATCCCTCACTCTTATTCTTTCTATCTCTTTCTTACCCTCCTTCCCAATTCTTCTCTTCTCTTTTCCTTCCTAACTACATCATATCCCTTCCTAAACCAACCTTTCATTCCTTCTCTCCCTTATAACCCTTCTCTCTAATCTACACCTCTTTCTTCTTCCTTCTCCCTCCTCCTCCTTCATTTATATTTCCAACTTACCCTCCCATTTCTCTTTTCCTCTTTATCCATCCTCTTTCTTCTTAATTACCACTCTTCCTTTATATATTCCAACTTTCCTCCCATTTCTCTCTTCCTCTTTCCCCTCAACTTCCTTTTATTTTTACTTTTTTTTCTTCTTTATTTCTATTCCTAATTTTCTTTCCATTTCCATTCCCATCTTCTTCTTTCCCCTTAACTTCTTTTCTTCTTTCTTTCTTCTTTACTAATCCTCTCCAACCCTTACTTCCCTTTTTCTCTTCCCTCTTAATCAACCTCAACTAACTATCCCTCACTCTTTCCTTCTTTTCTCTTTCTCTTCAACTATCTTCTCTTTATTCTTCTCTCTATCTCTCTCTTCACCTCCCTTTCCAACTCTTCTCTTCTCCCTTCTCTCTAATCTACTCTTCTTTCTTCTTCATTCCCCCTCTTCCTTCATTTATATATTCCAATTCTCCTCCCATCTTCTTTTCCTCTTTTTTTATTCTTTATTCATCCTCTTTCTTCTTTATTTTCATCTAACTATCCCTTACTCTTTCATTTCATTCCTTCTTTTTTCTAACTATCCTCTCTACCCTCTCTTCATCTCCCTTTCTATCCCTTCTCTCCCTTCCTAACTTAATCTTTTTCTCTTCATTCCCCCTCTTTCTTCTTTATTTATATTTCTAACCAACCTCCCATTTCCCATTTTCCTCTTTTCTCTTCAACTTCTTTTTTCCTATTTTTACTTTCCAACCCTCTTCATTTCCTTCCTTCTCCTTTCTTCTCCTTTCTTCTTTCTCCCTCACTCGTTCCCTTCTCTCTTACTATCCCTCACTCTTTTATTTCCATTCTACTTTTTCTTTTAACCCTTTTCCATTTTCCTATCCCTAACTCCTTCTACATTTACTTTTACTTTTCTAACTTTCCCTCCCTTACTACTCCCCTCTTCTATTCTTATACTACTTATATTTCTTCTTCTTACTCTTATCTTCCTTTTTATTCCTACTCCTTCCTCTTATCCTCTCTTTTTCTTCCTCTTTCTTCCTCTTTCTTCCTTTTCATCTCTAATCTTTAATCTTATATTCTCTTTCCCTACTCTTCAACTATACTCCTTTTTCTCTTACTCTTATACTATACCCCATTCTATTATTTTTACACTACTCTTCTTCTTACTTTTATACCACTCCCTCACCCTTATACTCCTACCCTTACACTCCCACCCTTACACTCCCACCCTTATACTTCTCTCTTATTTTCTATTACTCTTACTTCTTCCTTCCTTACTCTAACTCTCCCTCACTCTTATACTACTCTTCTATTTTAATCTTTTTTCTTCTTTTATACTTTATTTTTCTCTTTTTTAATCCTCTCTTTCTTATTTTTCTATTCTCTTTATTATACTATCCCTTTCTCTCACTCTCATCTTCTTTCCCTCCCTCTTATACTACAACCTCTTCCTAACTCCTCTTCTTATCTTTCTTTCTTCTTACCAAATACTATACTTTTTACTTTTATCCTTCTTTTTTCTTATTTTCTTCTTTCTTCTTATACTTCTTCCTATTTTTATACTAAACCCAAAATCCTACCTTTTATATACTATATTCTTATTTCTTTTTATCTATTACTTCTCTCTCCCTCTTACACTATCCCTTATTCTTACATTCCCCCACTCTTATATTCTCACTCTCACACTATCACTTATTCTTATTTATATAACCCTTTCTTATTCTCCTTTTTACTCTTATACTCTTCTCTTATTTCTTATTATTTATCTCTCTCTTTCTTATCCTTTTTTACTTTTATACTCCTCTTCTCTTTTACTCTCTTTCCTATTCTTATATTCTCTTCTTTATTCTACTCACCCTTACTCTTTTCTCATATTCTTTTCTTTTACTCTTCTCTATTATTCTCTTTCTTATTCTTATATTCTCTTCTTTATCTATTCTCTACCTTAATCCTTCCTTTTCTTTTTCTTATTTTATACTTCTTGTTCTAATTCTTATTCTATACTCCTCTTTTTTATTCTTATTATACTTCTCTCTCTAACTCTTCTATTATACTCTTTTATTCTTATATTACTATTTCTTTACTTTATATTACTTCTATCCTTACTCTTATACTACTCCTATTTCCTATTTCTCTTTTCTTTAAAAACTTCTCACCCTTACTCTTATCCTCTCTTTAATTCTCTTTCTTTTTCTTCCTTTATTCTTCTTCTTATCTTTATAATTTTATATTCCTCTCTTATTCTTTTTTATTCTCTCTCTCTTCCTTATATATTTACTTCTACTCACCCTTACTCTTCTATTATATATTTTATTCTACTACTACCTCTACCTCTACCTCTACCTCTACTTCTTTTTCTTATATTTATATTCTTACTTTTTTCTATTCTCATACTATACTTACCTATTTTTATTATTTCTCTCCTCCTAACTATCTTTTATATCCTCTTTATATTATTTCTTATTCTCTATTTCTTACTACTTTTTTATTTCCATATTCTTTCTAATTCCTATCAACTCTCTTATTTTTATATCTTTCTTTACTCTTATACTATTTTTTAATTTTATTTTGTATTTTTTTTCCTTTCTTTACTCCCTAACTTTATATATATATTATTCTTTCATACTATACTCTATCCTTATTCTTATCCTCCCTCACCATCACACTCCCTTATCAACTTCCTCTTTCCTAAATCACCTCTTTAAATCTCCCTCATTTTATTTCTATTAAATCCTAAACTCTCAATCCATGTCCCTTATCTTCTATATTACCTTTTTGGTCTCTTTTTCTTTTAATCTTTTATTATTTTCCTCTTCCCTTCTTCTACTTCTTCTGCCATAATTCTTACTATTTTTCTTCTCCCTTTCTTTATATATCCCTGTCTACTTTTATTACATCTACCCTTTTCTTATTTTATTCTTTTTTGCTCCTTTCTCTTCTCTTTCAAACCTTCCTTGGTTCTTATCCTCCCCATCCCTCTTATTTCTCTCTTACATATATATATTCATCTCCCTCTACACCCTTCTCCATTCGCACATCCTACCTTTTCTATCTTTCTTATGTTCTATGTTTTACCTATTTATATATATTATTCACTATATAATTACGTCCTGTCCTAATTGTCACCCATTTATATTTTATATCTCTACTTTTGGCCGTTTATCGGTTCTATATTCCTTAAATTCTAACGTTTCAACCGTTTTACAATCTAAAATTCTCTCTTTCTAATACTGCTGATCATCTGTTGCTGACTCTATGCTCACCTTTACTGGTTTTATCAATTGATTTGTGCGTTCATACCTCGCCCATCTAAACATACTATAACTAACTGTCTACGCGGACCGCACATGGAACTGCTGCTCATGCCTGTACTGTGTTTAAAATCTTGATGTGTATTGTCAAATGATTAAAACTCAAATCTTGTCCGCTTCTTGCTCTATCTCTAACCATTAAATACAAACAACTCCGGACCCTGATTCTGAAATGTGTACTGGACCTGCCATTATAACGCCAAAACCCCGTCACTAACTTATGTCCCGTTGATTCTGCCCGCTCAATGTCTTACCACTCCGGTTACTTTATTTTATCCTCGCTTTAAACTACCCTATCCAATCCCTATTTTAATCATTCCAAACCAAAAACTGTTATCCCTACCTCTTTTATATATACTCCTGATCTAATTCTTTCTAAAAATCTACCTTTTCTTTAACTTTTAACTGGTCTTTTATATGAATACTTACTTTCTTTTTTACTCCATTACTCTCTCCCCTCTTTCTTTTCTCTTCTCATTACTTCTTATTCTCCCTCTTTCTGTTCTTGTTCCCCCCCCAAAACCTATCCTAAACCCTCACTTTCTTCATCTTTAATCCAACCTTTCCTTTCTAATTCTACTTTCTACCTCTCCTTATTCTTAAATAAACTAACCCTTACTCTTACTTTTCTATTATTAACTTTTCCTCTCCTTCTTTCTACTTTCTTCTTTTTTACTTAATATATATTGCCATCCACATCGTGATATGCAACATTCAATCCCCCTACTTTATATATATTCTTCTTCAACTTCTTCCTACTACTCTCCTAGACCTCACAATGGGCTGGGCTGGGCCGACACCCTCGGCCCAAACCCATGGGCTGGGCTCAACGTCTCTGCCCACGCCCGTGGGCTGGGCTCACGTGACAACCCATGGGTTGCCAAGAAATGGGCTGGGCTCTACATCTCCGCCCACGCCCATGGGCTGGGCTCACGTGATGGCCCATGGGTTGCCAAGAAATGGGCTGGGCTCATCCTCTCCGCCCACGCCCATGGGCAGAGGGCCCATGGGCTGGGCCGACCCCACCCATGGGTTGTATATAAGATGCATAAAGGCCTAATTAGGAAGGTCTTGGCAAGCATAAACCAGCTTACTCACTATCTAAATTACACTCGTAAGTTATAACTAAACCTTTCATTAATTACATCCATCTACAAGACTAACGTCACACACGTCAAATATCATAGTCCTCCTGTTTCGCGAGGCTCTGATGCCGCCAAATCCAAAAAGAAAAAGAAAAGAAAAAGAATTTCAGCTAGTGTGGCACGAAATCTCCATCATCCTTTCGCTTCTTACGAACCCTCTTTGATGAGCGCGGCTGGATTTGAAGAGTATAAAGCTCCTCACCTTCTGAAGAGCTGCCGCTAGATCTCTCGGTCGCGTCTCGCTCAGCCCTCCGCTTAGCTCGCCCTGAATGGATCTCTTGCCTTGTCGTCGCAACATCATCATCCTCTCCATGACTACTCTTAACATCAACTACCTCAGCGTCGTCCGTAGAGGCTTCCTGCGTATCATCGTCGACCCCCTCATGCTCATTGTCACTAATATCTTCATACTTATCACCAGCCTGGAAGGCAGCACGCTCCTCACGCTCAGTTTCGCACTCCTGCGTTGAAAGGAACTCCGCCTTTTTACTCAAATCCTCCGACTCAGCATCAAACTGTACTATGCAGCAATGCATCATCAGGTCGCTGACAGTTCTTGGGCTAAGAGAGCCGCGGCGATAATGGCAGATGTCCCGGGCTGAGTTAAACAGCCGCTCTACGCCAGCACCAGTTGCTGGGATAGCAAGTATATCACGAGCAAGTAATGCAAGGGTAGGGTACTCTTGCTGGTGTATCTTCCACCACTCAAGGATAGGAATCGCCTTCTGGTCAGGCTCTGCCGCGGTTGTTAGCAAGATTCTCAGCGTGTAGGGTCCTTAGACTTACTTGGCTTGTATAAACCGCTGTTCAGGTAAGCCTCGAGTTCATCCAGCTCATTTTGCTGCGAAGCACCTCTGCAGCCAGCATTTGACTCAATAAGTATCGACTCCATGTCAAATGCCTCATACATGCCATCTATCGCTATGTCAGAATCCTGCTGGCTCCCGGCTTGCGTCCGCAACCTATATGGCTCAAGTCGGTCAATAAAGCGCTGCTTGTATACCACATCCCATGGCTCTTCACCCTTGTCAGGCGCCCAGTCCTTACCCGTAAAGTACTGGAGCTTTCTCTGGGGGCTAAGGATTGTTGCAATTGCAAAGAGATCACCATGAGCATCTTTAGTCTTTCCATAGTATTCGCTTAGCTTCGCTACTGCGGCCTCAAGACCCTGAAGCACAAGCTTTTTCCAAGGTACTCTTTTCTTCTGAAGCTTTTTAATTGCCTTTTCCAGGTGATCAAAGAGCAAGTTGTAGATGCTAAAGACCTGGTGGATTATCGGGGTCTTTGTCTTTGAGAGCGCTGTCGTAAAGTGGTGGAATGGCTGGGTGACGATCAGGAGGTACTCGATCTGGCGCCACTGTGCGTCGTCGAGCTTAAGGGAAGGCTGCTGATACCGGATACAAAACTGGGTTAATGCATCCCATATCCGCCTTGCCCGCCGGAGCATGATAAAAGTCGAGTTCCATCGCGTCCTTACATCCTGGATGGGTAGGATTGCTTGCTGCTCACGGCGAGGCACCTTAGCACTGCGAGAATTCTCTGGAAGAGCTGGGTACTCCTTCTGGAGATCGAGAAACTGGTCCCGGCGCTGTGGACTAGCATTAATGAAGATAGCTAGGCTCCGAACCTAGGTCATGTTAGTAGTGTGAGATTTTGTTTTTGTATGTGGCATTTATGTCACGGAGCCGTACCTTGTTTAGTGTATCCACGATCTCCCGCTTGTTTTGTCGAGCCTGGGCAGTCTTGTCCACTTTGTCTGTCCAGTCTTGAGTCATGTTGTTCTTAGGCACTGCTTTCATCTTTCCAAGGAGCTTATTCAGAGATAGCTGGATAACATGTGCTAGACACGGGACCCGGGTGACTGGTAGCTTGTCCCCAAGGTCTAGGGAATCAAGAGAATGTTGGACGCTACCCATTAACGTGTTGTTGTTAGACGCGTTATCAGTAGTGACGGTCAGGACACGGCTTGAGAGCTCATGTCTATCAAAGACGTCCATCACAACCCGACTGAGGTTTTCCCCTGTATGCTGACCAGAGAGTGGCTCAAATCCTAGAAGGACCTCCCTGTAGTTCCAGCCCGCATCGATAAAGTACCCTGTTATAGCCATAAAGGCTTGCTGAAATGGTGATGTCCAGCAGTCAAGTGCAAACGACATTTTGCTACCTGGAGGTAGTGTGGCTATGAGTTCTTTTTGACGCTCGATGACAGCGGCCTGGATCCGACCACGGGCAGTATTGGGGTGAAGCACGTCAAGTCGCGTAGCCATTCGTTGAGCCATTTGAATCAGGTTTAGGAATCCAGGGTGCTGAAGGATACGGAAGGGGACGCGAGACCCTGTGAGGAATTGAATCTGCGCGTCTTCCCAGGCTTTCGGGGTGATGTATAGCTCGGCTCCTTCTTGCTTTTTCTAACCATAAGAAAGGTAGACTTAGTAGACTGTGATAACATGAGTAGGGAGTAACATACCAGTGACACTGATACCCACTGCCTTAAACTGCCTTGATGCCGAGCTAGCTTTATGCACTCATCACTGGTTACATGCCGCCTTAGCGCGCTAGTGCCGATAGCAGTACGCTTCTTGCCTTTGCGCTCACGGCCAACCTTTGGGTGGGCTAAGACCTGCTTGCATTGTTCACAGACAACACTTGGTTCGCCAGTCTCTGCGTCAGCTACCTGGTCAAAGCCGCTCCAGGATTCCCCATTCTGAGCTTCCCACTTCATCGTGCTGTCATGCCCAAGGGTGCTTCCGCATTGCGTCTGGAGCCACCAGCCCATAAACGTACTCTCCATCTCACCCTTCTTTGAGTCTTTCTCCCACTGCTTTATATCAAAGACAACAAAAACCCTAGCCCTTTTCTCGTAGGATAGTCTGACTTGACGAAGGACCCTAGGTATAGGTGGTGGTGACTGCCGGTGAGACGAAGGGGCAGTAGACGTGTTGGTAGTAGAAGGCGTGGCTGAAGGAGGTCCCATTGACGACACAACGGAGGGCGTGTATAAGAGCTGTTGACTAATTGAGCTCTCAGGTGCTAAGAGGTCGTCCAAGCAAGGAAGAACTTGCGATGACTCATCGTCAGTAAGACCTTCCATCTTCATAAATTGCCTGAGGTTAATCTAGCTCCTGTACATGTGGCGTGCCCTAATAAGTCCCACCCTCCTATCATAGGACTGATCTCAAGAAGATAGTAATGAGATGACTCTATTGTGCTGTGAGGAGCGTAAGGCTCAGTGGGCTATGGAAGGGGTCTATACTACTAGGACACTAGTACGAGGTCACGTGGGACAGGCCAGCACTGGTGCACCTCCAGCTACTGATACAGTAAAGTAATTACGGTAATTTTGGCTACGTACTGTATAAAAACCTAGGTATGCATAACTCAGAGTTTGCAATGTTTGCAGGGCCCATGGGCTACCCAGAAATGGGCTGGGCCCAACGTCTCTGCCCACGCCCATGGGCTGGGCTCACGTGACAACCCATGGGTTGCCAAGAAATGGGCTGGGCTTAACCTCTCCGCCCACGCCCATGGGCTGGGCTCACGTGACGGCCCATGGGTTGCCAAGAAATGGGCTGGGCTCAACGTCTCTGCCCACGCCCATGGGCTGGGCTCACGTGACAACCCATGGGTTGCCAAGAAATGGGCTGGGCTTAACCTCTCCGCCCACGCCCATGGGCTGGGCTCACGTGACGGCCCATGGGTTGCCAAGAAATGGGCTGGGCTCAACCTCTCTGCCCAAGCCCATGGGCTCTCAACCCATGGGCCGAATAACCCATGGGCTGGGCGCAGATGGGCCGAGAGCCCATGGGCATTTACGAGGTCTATACTCTCCTTGTCTTATCACTTCATCTCATCTTCTTCTATCTTCTCCCCCTGTTTTATTTCTTTTCTCTTACTTCTTCCTCTCTTCTTTCTATCCTCTTCTCATAACTAACAAATTATCACTCTTATATTTCCTCTTCATCTACCTATTCCCCTTTTCTACTTTTAATAATAAACCGTACTCTAATTTCCCTCCCTTCCCCCTTTCTCTCTTTAATTCTCTTTTCTCCTCCTCTATGCTCTTCTTTCTCGTTAACCTCTTCTTCATTCTATTCCCTTCTCCACTTTTCATCTTCCTTTAACCTAATCTTCTCACTCTTTCCCCCTTTTTACTACTACTACTCTTCCGTTCCCTTCTACTTAATCCGTTACATTCTCTGCTTTGCGTCTCTTATCACATTTTTTGTCTCATTCTTACGTCTTCCTCTCTTTTATTATGCTTAACTCTCTTGCTATATATCTTCTTCTGTTACATATCTCCCTTTCTCATCATTTTCTCTATTAACCCTCCCTCTTTACTTCTTTCCCCTTTTTATTTCTTCAAAACCATCTCTTCCTCCTTAATTTTATTTCTCTTCTTCTGGACTACCCTGTCTTATTCTTTATTTGTTATTCATCTTTCCCTCTCTTCTACTTCTTTCTTATTTCCTGCTTACTCTCTTTCTCTCCCTTAAACTAACTTACCCTTACTCTTTCCTCTTATCGACCTGCCCATTATACTTGCTTCTATGCTATTAATTTGCCCACTGCATGGTTTGTTGGCGTTCTTAATGCCATGCTTGCCTTCCTTACTACATCTCTTATCTCTCTTGTTCCCTTCATTGCTGCTATGCTTGCTGCTGTGCCATATACTACATTCTATGCCTCTTACATGTACTGTTATGCTTATTACTATGCTAATATGTTACATCGTGTCCCTTGCTGTCATGACTGGCATGCTTATCATGTTTAATTTCATACTCAATTCCTTGATTATCTTATTGCTCGATTCTGTGTAATGTCAATTGTTTTTGCTCACTTCCATCCTTGATTCCTTGCTTGACTCTTACTTGATTCCATGCTTAATGCCATGCCACATATCATGCTCACTGGCCTCACGTAACGCCATGCTCAATCCTGTGCTTAATCCCATCTTAATTCATTCCTTGATTGCTCCCTTAATTTCATACTTAAACAATCTTAATTCATCCAATTTCTACACTAAACAACCCACTTCATTTCATGATAATTTCTATACTACTACCCTGTGTGGTCTCTCATTCAATACTGCATGTATATTGACTACTACGTCACCAACACCATAATTTATTTAACATCTGGTCTGTATATTCCCTGACATCTTTGATGCCATGCTTGATTCCTGGCTCCATTCCTCACTTGATTCCACGCTCAATGCTCAATTCCTTGTTTAATTCTCGTTTGATTCTCGTTTGTTTCTTGCTTGATTCCATACTTAATTGCATTTTTTTCCTCAATTAATTTCATCCTTGATTCCTTCCTTCATTACTCACCTAATGCCTGAACCAATTTCCTTCTCAATCCATGCGATTCATGCTCATGCTATTAAACAACTTATTTAATTTACAATATACTTATTACTGCTCATAATATATACACCCACATCCTGCTCACTGTTTCACACTGCTGCATATATATTCACACTTGTATTACCTAAACCATCACTTATTATGACACGCGACCTGATTGTGCCCTTTTCATCTTAATCCTTGCTCAATTCGCTGCTCGACTCCATTCTCACTCCATGCTTGATTCGCTACCAATTCCCTGGCATTATTGCTTGATTTATGTTTCATTCCATGTTACTTGATACTCAAACCTCGCTCGATTTTACACTAATTATTGATTTGGTTATTATGTTCATCCTTATTTAATTTATACTTTACTGCCTGTTTAAATATTTATTATCTACCTTGTATCTGCTTATATGTAATAAACCGTATTCCCTTCAAATTTAATTTTAAATTGAAACTCGCTAACCCTAACTCTGATATATATATATTAATCTCCTGGTCTTTCTGTACTTGCTATTCCTTATGTTATATATCTATTAATCTCCTGACTTTTTCACTTCCTCTCCCGCCTCTTCAATATATATTTATTTCTCATGTTTTCTTTTATATATTTTCGTGACTTTATATACATGCATACTGACTGACGCGGGTCTACTGATCAACATTATGGGATTGGTTGATAATGGACTAATATTTGGGCTTCTATAATATCATGATGCTATCAGCTATGACCTAATATCCTTAAACTGCTTGCATATCCGTCATAACCAACAAAACGCGGCCTGGATCTCCACCCCCTCTCCATCTTGCGTTCCCTGCCCCAAAAACGCCGCCATCAACTGAATATCATTGATATCCACTGGATGTGGCTGGATCTCCCGGCGGTTGGGCTTCTTGGGGAATACCACCCAGCCTTCCACTATCCGGCCATCCAAATACTGCTTCCATGCTCCCTGAACGGCTTCCTCCTGGGGTCCAAGTAACATGCCGGCAATCATGGGGATTAACACACCACGCCATGTACATCTTTCCTCTGTCTTCCACCCAAAACATATGGACTGTGGCATTCCGCACAAATAATAACTGTGGAATTTGATGTAATCTACCTGGGGCTGGATGTTGACCATCCACTGCTTGGCTGGATACATTCTAACATTGAATATATCTGCCTACTGCTCAATCTCCTGACATATCCGTCGCAACCAACAAAACGATATAAATAATTGACTGTGCCTCTCCTGCGTGGGATGGGCCTGTCCTAAAAACTGGATGACCTGTGCCTGATCCTGCCCATCTACCCCCATTTCCTGCAACCGCCGCTGCCATATGGGCTCGATCCGACTCTGCCATGGCCCAAACAACATCATGGCAACCATGGGAACCAATATCCCGCGGTACTCACATCGCTGCCTGTCCTCCCACCCGGGACATATTGACTGGGGCATGCCACATGCAAAACATGCGGTGTATTTCACGTATGGAATCTTCGACCGCACACGTATCATCCATTCCCGCGCCACCTTGCTCCCTGGCTCACGACATGAATATAAATCATGACTGCCATCACGTCCGTGCATGATGCATATATAACATCGATCACGCCACTGCATGCTCTCGGCCTGGGCCAGCTCCTCATCCAAACCCTCCTGGGTGCGATGCAGCTGCTGCTGAATATCAATGGCGGCCCATTTTTGGTCCTGCGCCTGCTGGGCATGTCGAACCGCTATGGGAATATCTTGGGTGCAAAATGCATGACTGGCTAGGTGTGGCCTCGCTTGCTGACTCTCTCTGTCTCTCTCACTCCATCCATTCTTCGCTGGCTGTCTGGATCTGTGACTTGATCCGTGGCTCGATTCGTGGCTCAACCCATGACTTGATCCCTCCATCAATCGCTTACTGCATCTTTCTCTTTCCTGTCTCAACACTGCTCTTGACCTGCTCAACTCTCTTAACCCTCTTGATGCCCTCTCTCCCTCGCTTAGCACCTCACTTGATACCTCCCTCGACCTTCTTGGCCCTGTCTCATCCCTTGACGGCCTCTCTCCCTCACTTAATCCCTCACTCAATCCACCATCTGATCCCTCCCTGGAAATTTCTGTCAACCCTCTCGATACCGTCTCTTCCTGTCATATGCGCTCCCCCAGCGATTCGAGATTCTCACGGAGAATACTAGGAGAATGCTTGGCGAGAAGGGTACGGCTAGGCAACAGTGTTTTGATGCTCTCATCTGGTCTCTCTCTCGTTCCCTTCCGCTCTACCGAGGCCTTGGCCTCATCCCCCCTTCTTGTATATATGCCTTAGTAGAATCGGCTTGTAGGAAAGACAAGCGATTCGTTCTGACTTAATCGAATCAGTACCTTCTCTCTTGATTGATCCCCTACTTCTCGACGGAGCCTTGATAGCCTCTCGCAGCTCTATCGTATCGCGTTGAAGCTCCGATAGAATCCCCTTATTAAACGGTTACCTCCATATACGCCGTTTACAAAAATGGCATTCTAGGTCCCTCCGGCACAGCAAGCCACTTGGTTGGCATGGTAATATAGGCAGCGGCTCATCTAAAGCATGGGGAATCTGAATGTCATCACTGTCCTGTATAATATCATTCCATTGAATGATAGCCTGGGCCACCTGGCTAGCAACTTGATGCTTGAGGTGATGCTTCTTTTTCAAGTGTTGTTCGACTTCTCGAGGCCGTACAGCATACTTGCATTGACGGCAAATCAGGATGCCTAGGGTCGGCACCTTTTCAAATAATTGCTTTTCCCTAGCTAATACCCACAGGGAGTTAATTGTGATGGTCCAGTTCGGATAGATGTTCGATTCTCTAGATCTTTTTACTGATGATAAATGATGCATGAGATTGATGCTGATGTCTGTGCCCTCGGGTCGAGTGTGCCGCGTTCAGGGGCTCATCTACAGCAGGGCTTTTCTGCTGCCCCTGACCGCCTAACTAATCTAACAATAGATAAAATAATATTGATGCCTATCTAAAGATGACCTTTTAACTAGAACATCAAGTGTAGGGAAAGAAAGGAGAAAGGAAAACGGAGCAATGGGTATGAATGAATGAATGAATGATGTTTATTACGCCCGGAGGAACTAACCCTATAGGGCACTAATGCGTTTATTACATAATCAATTTCTCTCAGATCCGACCTGAACTCGCGATAGCCCATATTTTGTTCTTGTAACGTGTCTGCTTGGTGTTTGGATTCTTCGGATGGTGTTTTTAGGGGTTCCCTGTGTGTTGGCTAGTAGATGATCTTAAAGGTTATCTTCTCCAAGTGTGCGGTGTCCTATCTTCGGCGGCCGCAGCAAGATCTACCTGAGAAGGGAAAAAAGGGGTGGATTTCTTCATTTTTCACTGCGTCGATGGCGGTTCGGATTCGGATTCGGGTTCCAATCGTCCTGTTGCCATTGCGTACTTGATTACTGCCTGGACAGCCTTCATATCTGGTTGCCATTGATCGGAATCTGAGCGTGATTTTCCACCAAGAAAGAAGGAAAGATTTCCTCGTCTTGACTCTGTGCATTGGTTCATGCCTTCTCTCATGGCTGTCCATTGCGTGCAGCGGAATAAAAAGTGTTCCACTGTCTCGCTTGCTTGGCCGCAGGCACACAGGTCAGAGTCTACCGCTCCTATCTTATTCAGATAGCTGTTGAGCCTTGACATTCCTGTCCGAAGTTGGACCAGGGTTTTTGCTTCTTTCCGATTTAATCCGTCATAAAGGTCTTTAACATGCTTTCCTGGGAGCGCCATGTCAATAGCTTTTGAGTATTTTCCTATGCCCTCTGGGAGAGTCCAGTCCTGATGTGTTGTATCCATGGCAAGTCTGATAGCCGTTGCTTTGGCTTGGAACGGCTGCTTTTCTGGTTGACATCCTATTCTTGTTGATCTCTGTGCTTCCATTTTTGCTCTTTGTTTCCAGTCCATATCCATTTGTGCTGGGACCCAGATTGCGTTGACCGCATTTTCTCGTTGCTGTAAGCGCTGAACGAGTGAGTATATCCGCTGGATGGTCGCTTGGCCAGATTGTTGGCGGGGTTGACTGATTGCTGCCAGTGCGGATCTGTTACTACTAAGGATAGATATCCACCTATGGTTTGTCTCAGGTGGGATATGTTCCAGGGCAGTTGCAATCGCTTGTAATTCCGCTGTGTACAGATTCTGCTCTGTCCTTTTGCCTAGCGTGGTAGAGTAGCTAGACATGTTGTTTCCGCTGTTGTCTGCTTGGGTGTCTCTTATACAGCCTCCCACACCCACGATTCCTGATCTGGCAGATGTGCTTGTAGCAATTAGGATGCCTACTGCCTTGCTGGCGAGTTCACTAGCTTTTTCCCCATCATTTTCGCATATCATTTGGATCCGTGCTGTCCATGGTGGTGTTGTGAATGCTTGGATAGTTTCTATCCGCTCAGTTATTGTTGCTGTTGCTTCTAGAGCTCGAGACATCCTCTGTAGCGGAGATTTGAATCTTCGGGTCATGGTTGTCCTTAATTTGACCAGTGGGTTTGCTTTGGGAAGAGTCTGGATATCGATCCATAGCTTCGTAGCCTTTTGTGAATGACGGTAGTAGAAAGGTTGAATGCCTGCTTCTGCTTCCGTCACTGCGGTTGCGACTGTCTGAAAGGCTCCTGTAACTGCAATAGCCCCTTGTTTCTGCATTCTGTTCAAATACTGTGTTCCTTTTACTCCACAGGCATGCATCCAGACATTAGAGGCATAATCTGCCACTGGTGCAACTGTTGCCATGAATAATTGTCTTGCCGTCCGTGGGGATATCATTTTTAGCCTTCTCAGCGCCATTGCTGCTGCGAGTCCTTTGGTGGCAGCATTGGCAATGTGTTCCTTGAAGCGTAGTTGGGAGTCCAGTACTACCCCTAGGATCTTTGCACTGTCCTTTGGCTCGACTCTTTCTCCTTTGATTGTGAATGGCATGCTGCTCGATCGATCTGTGTTCCGGGTGAAGTGCACGATAGCTGTCTTTTCCCCTTCAAATGTAGCTCTACTACGCTTTCCCCAATCTAGGGCCCTGTTGATCACTGCTTCAATACCAGCCCGGTTCGCTTCAGCTGAATGACCTGTTACCCAGGCTGTGTAGTCATCCACAAATGCAATTGATCCCCCTGCTGCGCTTATCTTGTGTTAAACTAGATCCGCATTGAAGAAGAGAAACAGTATTGGGGATAGTGGTGACCCTTGCGGTAACCCTGCTTGCGGTAATTCCTGCTGCTCACTTGTGAACCCATTGACCGTAATGGTTGCTGTGCGCTTGGAACAAAAGGCATCAATCCATTGTACCACAATGTCAGGTATCCCTCTTGCCTTAAGCCTCTGCAGCAATCTCTCTTTAAAGACTCCGTTATATGCCCCTTTGACATCAAAGCTGACTAGGCTAAGAACCTTCCTATTTCTCCAAGCTTTGTAGATTTCTTCCTGAAGTAGTAGAAGTGCTTGTTCTGCTGAGCGCCTCTTCCTTGCTCCGAAGTGGTTAGTAGGCAGCAGGCCGAACTCTTCGACAGTGTATGATATTCTTTCTGCAATGACCGCTTCCAGTATTTTGCCTAGTGTGGAGAGCAATGATATAGGTCTCCATGCTTTGGCTAGCGAGTAGTTATCTTTTGCTGGCTTCTTAAGCGGTATAATCTTAGCATTCCTCCATTGGGAAGGGAGGTCGCTATCTTGAAGTGATGTCTGAAAGATAAGGAACACTCTTTCTTTGACCACCGGCCAGAGCTGCCTCCACACCATTGCTGGAAGGCCATCCTCTCCAGGTGCTTTCCATGGCTTGGCTTTAAAGACTTTCCGTTCAATCTCCTCCATAGTTAGCTCAGGCATGTGTACTGGTTCCCTTTGTGGCTTGATTCCCTCATCTTCAATCGTTGCTGGTAGAGGTGGGAAGAATGTGGCAAGCAGCTCCTCCGCCTGTTCCGTTTTATCTTTGGTAGAAGAGCCATCTGACTTTATTAATGGCGGTATCTTGTCGCTGACTGAGCTGCCCCCTGGTTTTAGATATCTAGTGGCTTGCCATATATTAGTATCATCGGCAAGGAAGTCCTCCCAGTGAGCTTTCTTCTGTTTTCGGATTGTGTCATGATACTCCTTTGCTGCTTCTCGTGCTCGTTGTTCAAGCTCAGGGACTGCACGTCCTGCTCTACGCCGCGACCTAGCCTGGTTTCTCCAGTAGGTGTATGTACGGCGAAGCTGCGTCAGATCTGTTGTCCACCATCGTTTGGCATATGGTGAAGGCTTTGCCTTTGGTGTAAGTTTCAAGACTGCCTCCGTGACCACTGTCATAAGGCGATCTGTTTGCAGCTGGACTGAGCCCGCCAAAGGAACTGCTTGCAAGCTTGTAGCGACTCTAGCTCTGATTTCAGCCCATGGCGCGTTCTTCCAGAGCAGTCTCTCACTAGCAGGTTGATCTGGAACTGAAATATCGAACTCCGTTTCAATCGCTTGATGATCTGATCCATGGTTTGTATAGTGTATACCACATCTAACCATCTCTTCTGCCAGTTCTGTTGATGCTAATACTAAGTCGATTGTTGTTTCCATATCCCCTAATTGCCATGTCTTTATGCCTCTCGGTAGAAGACTATGGAGAGAGTGCTCAGTCATGTAGTCAACTAAAGCATCTGCCTCCCCCTGTCTTACAGGAGATATTTGATCTCCACCCCAGAGTTGATCATGCCGGTTGAAGTCTCCCATAATTAAAACATCTGTTCGTATTCCGTCTCTTCCCCGTATATCTACTACTAGGCCATGCAATAGCCTAATCGTAGATGTCAGTGCTTCCTCGTTATTCCCCTCCACATAGACCGAGACCACCAACACTGCCCGGCCTGGCAGTTGTAGTATCGCGGCTGTCAGATCTGGTGACGCCACCGGGATCTGTTCTGCCTCGATGTTGCTCCGAACCCATAGCATGCTCCGGATTGGCCATCTTCCATCTCGTCTTTCTGTAGGTATCATCTTTGTCCAGTAGCTGTGTCCCATCGGGCTTGTCACAATCGTGTTCTCAATCATCCGCGTGTGTGGCTCGGATATTGCTATCGCTCCGTAATCTCTGATTTTGTTATCATTCATCAAGCTTTGTTGTATCATGTCCCTTTTGCCCACATTGAGTTGTAGTACGCGAAGTGATTTATGCATGAGATTGCATGAGGCGCACTCAACAGTTTTTGCTAAATGACTCATGGGGTCCTCCACAAGGAACGCACTTTAAGACTACCGCTTGGCAAGTGCTGTGATGGTGTCCTTTATCTGCACATTTAGCGCATGTCTGGGTCTTCTTGCAGGAGAAGGCCTTATGCCCCATCTCTTGGCAGTTATAACATTGAGCGGGTCCTGCTTGTGGTTTAAAGACCTGAGTATATGCGGATTCTCCTGCTATATCAAAGTAGTTGCCTTCTATCAGACGTCTGGCGTCCGTTGCTTTGGTGATGTATACCACCATGGATCCATATGCTTTGTTAGAGTCTTTTTTGCTAAGCCAGGAGATCTTAGCAATGCTAACATTATTCTCTTTCCCTAGGACTTCAGCTGCTCCTGATAGAATGTTCCCATCCGCATCTAAGACTGCTGTCCGGTTTGCATTGTCGATTTTAACTGGGTATAGCTGGTCTCGTAGGACTCTCATTCCTGGTATATCGATCTTTTGGGCAGCTTCTTTGACCCGCTGGATCTCATCTTCATGTCTGCAAATAACTTTGACTCGGTCGGCATTTTTGGGGTCCTTGATCATTGCTGCACAGCGCCAATTTTTTGTTTCCTCATTTCCTCGCATCTCTTTCTCAATCTGTTGTCTGATGCTAGCTATCTGGGCTTTTGCTTTGTCTCCCTCTCTAACACGAGACGTGTCGAGTGTGCAGAATAGCGTACTAGCCAATGTAGGAGAGGCTAGGGCGACTAATGGTGTATCTTGTTGATGACCGGATTGTCTATCAACTATAGCCGCGTACGTTGCCTTGGCTGGAGTACTCGTGATAGTGTCCAGCTGCTCCCGGAGTTGCTTGCATTCTTCCATAGATTGGCTTTGGATTGCTTCCACTTGGGTCTGCAGTGCTTGAATTGTACTGCTCTGTTCCCGGATCATTTCAGACTGCTCCTTGATCATCTTCTCTTGTTTAATAAGGACTTCCTTCAGTCCTTTGACCTCTTGATAGGTGCTTTCCAGGTACTGGCCTATCTTTTTAAGCATGTCCCTGTTTCCGTCTTTGCTGCTCTGTTTCTCCTCAATAGGGCCAGTGGTTTCCTTTACCGCTGTTAATTCCACTTGGGTCATTGATTTCTTGGACGTTCTAGCAGCGCTAATATTGTCGCTGCCCGAGGCCTCTCGGGCCCTTGTTGACGGTGTTATCACGCGTCCCGCACGCGTTGTTGTTATTGTCGGTTCCCCTTCCATCGCGTCCCCCTGAACACTTCAATACGCGGACTTCTGTCGCTTGAAGTTCTCCGAAGATCACCAGATCGCCTGATCGTCACAATGGACCAGATACAGAGTAGAAGAAATGGAAGTTGTCCTGTACGGAGTAGGTAACTATGTTTGTCCGGAGCAATGGGATTGGGTTGTGGGATATAGTTCCCTCGCTTGCCAGGCGAGGAGCTATTCCCAAAGTGGCAGGCGGTGAGGGGGAAGGCAGAACTCCAGTCCTGATCGTCACAGGTTGGTGCTGAACTCAACTATGATGCTGGAAAGAAGGAATGCCGAGCTGTGTTAAAGACACTCAAGAAGTTCAGGGCCTGGCTCTATGCGTTCCACTTCACGCTTGAGGTGGATGCAGCAACAGTTGTAGCCCAACTTAACCGCACAGCCACAGATCTGCCAGGAGCCATGGTTGTCCGGTGGATCGCTTGGATTCAGCTCTTTGATTTCACAGTAAGACACATCCCTGGCACAAAGAACACAGCCGCAGACGGGCTGTCCAGGAGGCCACCCACTGAGGATGATATCCGGGAGGCAGAGGAGGATGACACAGAGGAGTTTTTGGATGCACAATTTAGTTCAATGTTTTTTGTGCTTTCGACAGAGGGAGAAGGGTTGAGGGAAGAGGCATATCTGGATGAGTCGGAGAACTGGTCAGAAGAGTCACAGAAGATTAGCAGGTGGCTGATGACCCTCCAACGGCCTGAAGGGATGAACGCCACTGAGTTCCGCCGATTCAAGACAAAAGCAGCGAGGTTCCTTGTCCAGGATCGGATCTTATTCCGGAGGGCAGGACGGAACAACCCAGCACGCTGGGTAGTTGATGACGAAGCAAAGTGGGAACGTATCCTCAAGCTAATGCATGATGAGTTGGGTCACCGGGGACGGGAAGGTACATATCAGAAGATTGCCGTCCGTTACTGGTGGGAGGGGATGTGGAAGTCAGTGTCGGACTGGTGCCGGACATGTGACGCCTGCTAGAGGGCATCTGATAATCATTTGGATGAGGAGTTAATGCCCACCCGACCCAGTGGACTGTTTGCAAAATGGCACCTAGATGTGGTCCACATAACAAGGCGAGGGACGAGCCCTTATTGTCTTGCAGTTGCCCGAGAGTCACTTAGTGGCTGGGTTGAGGCAAGGGCAATGGCAAACCCAACGTCCGCAGGGATTGCCCGGTTCATTTTCGAAGATATACACACCCGCTGGGGCTGTATGGAGATCCTTGTCTCAGACAACGGTCCAGAGACAAAAGACGTCCTTAAGGAGCTCTGCAAGCGGTATAAGACAAGGCACGTCAGGATCACACCATACAACCATAAATCAAATGGATCCATTGAGGTGGGGCACAGACCAATCATCAAGGCTCTCAGGACGATGACAGGTGGGACGGGGAGTTGCTGGCGTCAACACCTACCATCTGTGCTATGGGCGGACCGAAATACTGTCAGGGTAACAACAGGTATGACCCCCTTTGCGATCATCATGGGCCAGGAGGCTGTGCTGCCGGTGGAGCTGGAAGTCCCAACATGGCAGACGCTTCCATGGGACCAAGTACGTGATACTGGGGACCTTATTGCAATGCGAGCCCGGCAGATGGAGCGGAGGGATGAGGATACGGCGGAGGCAGTGGCCAGAGTCCAGAGGAGGCGTGAAGCAGGGGGGGAGGCGTTCAATGACCGCAAACAACTCCGAGGAGAAGCCTTGCAACTGGGTGATTTGGTCTTGCTGCACAACAGTAAGTTAGAAACATCATACTCTGATAAGATGGCCTACAGATGGCTAGGGCCTTATCAGGTTCGGGAAGCGAAAGGGAATGGCTCGTACCTCCTTGAGGAACTGGACGGCACCCCTTTCAGGTCAGCGGTACACGGAAGCCGTTTGAAGTTCTTTCACCTTTCACGGAGGAGCGAAGAGGAGGCGTACTTGGATGCTGAGGCATCTGATGAGGTGGAACAGTTCCAGGCTAGAAGAGAGGAAGAAGGTGAACAAGAACGAAGGGACGTGCCGACCCTCTCCGACCAGGATCTGATCCCGGAGGACATGCCATTCGCGGTTGTCATTCCTGCACGCTCAACGGAGTAGCTGGCGTGCCCCCTTTCCCCCTTGAAGTTTATTCTCCGGCGCTCTCAGGTGTTATTTCAGAATTGGCCCTCGTTCAATCTCGCTCGACATGGACATTATGCTGAGCAGATGTGGCAGGATAGCAGTGGCTACTGCTGACAAGGTCGCCAGACATATAAAGGGGGGGGACCTTGGATTCTCCAAACTTCACCCAGAATGTGATGTCGTGCTATTAGCGTTCAAGAACCTTGAGAATGCGTGGAGCAAAGCCAAGGATCATAAGGAGGGTTCAGACGTGAAATGTGCGAGAATCAGTGCCTGAGTTGTTGATGAATGGAGACTGGAGTTGCCGACGGTGATGTTTCGGAACGTGGAGGTTGATGAGGGCGTCAACACAGCAGGGAGGGAGGCAATGTAGTGGTGCGGAGTGTTCTTCTCTTTAGTCACATGACATGCTGTGGAGCGCAACCTCCCAGTATAGTCTGGCGGCGGATCCAACATCCTGAGCGTCATCTATCTATCATCATCCTTCTTATTGTTACTCAGGGAGTTACTCAGTCACGAATGGTATTCATCTATCTCCTCTCTATGGGTCCTCCGAACTAGTTGTCTGGAGGGACATGACCTCAGGCCAGGATCGTCTCCTCACATCTGCTCTCCCTGACCTGCCCCGAAAGGGCATATCGAACTTACCCCCGTACACCAGCACCGCCAAGGATTATTACAGCCAATCAGAACACTGCCAGATTTCAACCCTTATAGCGATAAGACCTTATCGCCCCATCCCTTGTGGCTAGACCTCGTAAATGCCCATGGGCTCTGGGCCCATCTGCGCCCAGCCCATGGGTTATTCGGCCCATGGGTTGAGAGCCCATGGGCTTGGGCAGAGAGGTTGAGCCCAGCCCATTTCTTGGCAACCCATGGGCCCTCACGTGAGCCCAGCCTGTGACGATCAGGACAGGGGTTCTGCCTTCCGCCTCACCGCCTGCCTCTTTGGGAATAGCTCCTCGCCTGGCAAGCGAGGGAACTATATCCCACAGCCCAACCCCATTGATTGTTTTCCTTTCTCCCTTCTTTCCTTACGTTTGATGTTCTCGTTAAAAGGTCATCTTTAGATAGACATCAATATTATCTTATCTATCCGAACTGGACCATCACACAGCCCATGGGCGTGGGCGGAGAGGTTAAGCCCAGCCCATTTCTGGGTAGCCCATGGCCCCTGCAAATATTGCAAACTCTGAGTTATGCATACCTATAAGTTACGAGTGTAATTAAGATAGTGAGTAAGCCGGTTTATGCTTGCCAAGACCTTCCTAATTAGGCCTTTATGCATCTTATGTGCCCAAATGCAAAACCCATGGGTGGGGCCAGCCCAGCCCATGGGCCATCACGTGAGCCCAGCCCATTGTGAGGTCTACTTGTGGCATAAAAATTAGATTAAAGTATAGCCCTGATCTTCCTGAATCTAACGATATAAAAATACTCTTGATATTAAATATCTTTGGTGCTCATATCTAGTCATAGAATGGTAGCGCCCATAGGAAAAGCAGTCTTTTAGAATTGGCCATTACGCTGGGGTTGGCCATTACAGTGAGGCGCACCCACAACGCGAAAGCGGTGTGGGCGCGCGAAGGCTCAGATATATCTTCACGGCCCGTCTCCAGAAACGGTGTTGTGCAGATAATGATCTCTCAAATCCGCATTTCGTTTTTGTGCGATTCGTCGTGCTACCTTTTTAGTCCAACCCTACGATCAAAGGGCTCGACTAATAGTGTAGGTGGATACGAGCAGTTCGAATTCGTCATATAAGAAGTCTGCCATTTCGTCTAGGTATAAATCTGGTTTCTCGGTCAAGTGGTCGCATAGTGCGTCAAGCATAAATGGTGTGATCATACAAGGACGGCCACCAGGGATCAAGGGTGCTCGAATATCGCTGAACATTCAGAGGTTATTACTGATGATTATGATCGAACGTTTGCTGCAACCAGCCGCTTCTGCCATCTCTGAAGTAGTCGGCGATCTGCTTCCAATCATATCACGAATCATGACAAGCTGGGAGGGGGCGAGTCGAGGCGCCATGATGGTCTTTGTCGCGCTCTCACCCAAAGTTGATGAGGTGGCCAAAGGCGCAAGGCAACAACAAGATGGGTCTGGGTCGGTTCGGGCCGACAGTCCAGCCGAAAGCCTCCTCAGCTACTACACCAATAGAAATGCGTCTACAAAACAGCCGCACTTCTGTCGGCGATAGCCCCCGTAGACACAACACACCGGAAGACTTCTCGCCTTTCGTGCTGATCATCAACCTCAAGCCCACATCTAACTTGAAACCAGTTTAGCTGCCATTTAAGCAAGATGGCGCGCCGCCTCAGTCGCCACGACTACACGGTCGGCTGGGTGTGCGCCTTGTCAGACGAGCTTACTGCCGCACAGGAGATGCTTGATGAAGAACACCAAGACTTCCCTCCAAATAACAACGATTCAAATATATACACGCTTGGGTCTATAGGGGCGCACAATGTGGTCCTGGCGTGTCTGCCCGCTGGCCAGACGGGTACAAACTCTGCTGCGGCAGTGGCTATGCAGATGAAGACCACGTTCCCAGCCATTCGATTTGGGCTGATGGTGGGAATTAGAGGCGGCGTTCCACGCAAGGAAGCAGATATCCGGCTTGGCGATGTTGTTATCAGCCAGCCTGGAAACGGTCATGGTGGGGTGGTGCAATATGACTTTGTAAAGTCGACGCCAAGCGGGTTCAAGCAGACGGGGTTCCTCAACGCTCCACCCACCGTCCTCCTCGCCGCTGTTATGAAGCTTCGATCTAACCTAGACTGAGGCAGAAGTAGTCTCTCGCCACACCTGTCGAAGCTTAGTAACCTCCCCAGATTTGGCCGCGATCAAGCCGGAAATGATGTGCTATTCGAAGCGACGTATAATCATAGTGGAGAGGATAGCTGTTCATCATGCGCGCCCGTGAGAAAGATACCGAGGGAGGAGCGGACCAACCATACACCTATGATTCACTACGGTACAATCGCTTCGGGGAACCAGGTAATGAGGGACGGTGTAGAGCGGGACAAGGTCAGCTCCGAATTCGAAGGAGCTCTCTGCTTTGAGATGGAGGCGGCCAGCCTGATGAATCATTTCCCGTGCCTGGTGATCCGCGGGATCTGTGACTACGCTGACTCGCACAAGAACAAGAGATGGCAGCCATACGCGGCAGGAACAGCAGCGGCATACGCGAAGGAGCTGCTAGGCGTGATACCGGCGGCGGATGTGGTGAACACAAAAACGGTCGAGGAAGCACTACAGGGTCAGTGTTGCCATCATAACCTGAATCTTAGAAATCAGTCTCACGCGCCATAGAGCCGAAGCGTAGCTTCTCCCTCCCCTTGCCACAAAATCACAAGTTCATCAGTCAAAGTGCAGAGCTCTATACCCTAAAACAAAAGCTCCTTGTGGATAAAGATTGCCGGAAGGTGGCACTCAGCAGCCTTGGTGGCATCAGCAAGACACAAGTCGCGCTACAATTCGCATACTCAGTCAAGGAAGACTATCCAGAATTCTCCATCTTTTGGGTATAATTATTGAGTATAGAGACTTTTGAGCTGGGTTGCATGGAGATAGCGAGAGCATTAGGGATACGCCAGGGGCAGGAGGGTAATGAAGACGTGAAAATCCTAGTACGGCAATGTCTACGCGAAAGTACGGCAGGAAAGTGGTTGCTAATCATTGACAATGCTGATGACCTTGACTTACTTCGTGGGACCCATCGAACAGAAGGCTTGCTGGCCTTTCTGCCGGAAAGCAATGACGGCCTGACAATATTCACGACGCGACATGGAGCCGTAGCGCAACACCTCACAGGCAGCGACGTGATTGAAATAGGGAAGATGACGGGACAGGAGACCGCGGACTTGTTAGAGAAGTCTCTTGTTCAAAATAGCCCTGCTTATAACAACGATACTGTGATGACTCTTCTCACAGAGCTGGAATATCTCCCCTTAGCTATTACGCAGGCGGCAGCATATATTAACACCAATAAAAGCTCCATATCCGAGTATTTGCGGCTACTCAAGAAGACAGAGCAGGACGCTGTAGCGGTTATGAGCACAGATTTTGGGGACAACACACAATACCCGAACTTAATAAATGCAATCGCGAAGACATGGATGATAACCATCAACAAGATCCTCGAATGCGATACATTGGCGGCAGATCTCCTCGCATTTATATCTTGCATCGAATGGAGAGCAATTCCATACTCCATTTTACCAGCATCTTACCCCGAAGCCCGGTTGGTAGGGGCCATTAGTACACTCTGCTCCTTCTCGTTTCTGGAGAGAAGATACGAGGGCAATAAGCTCGACATGCATAGACTAGTCCACTTAGCGACCAGGATGTGGGTTAAGCAGAGCGGCCGTGAAGTAGAGACAAGAATCGCGGCATGGCAACACCTCTCGAAAGTCTTTCCCTCCGATGATTACGCTAATCGTGAGATCTGGCGGGATTACCTGCCGCATGTGGCCCGCATAGAGAAGGATGAGCAATGCCAAGGTACAGCAGAAAGGAGCAAGCTATATTTGAAGGTCGGGCAATGCCTATACGTTGATGGGCGGATGAAAGAAGCTGTTCTCTGGCTGAAGGAGTCTTACGAGTGGAGGGATAGGAATCTTGCCCCAGATAACGCGGATCAGCTGTTATCGCAACATGAGCTCGCTACGGCATATCAAGCAAACGGACAAGTCAAGGAGGCGGTTAAACTTCTAGAGCGTGTTGTCGCGATAGAAGCGGAAGTGCTCGCAGAAGACCATCCCTCACGACTAGCGTCAGAACACGAGCTCGCTCGAGCATATCAAGCAAACGGTCAAGTCAAAGAGGCAGTCAAGCTGCTAGAGCGTGTTGTCGTGATACAAGCAGAAGTGCTCGCAGAAGACCATCCCTCACGACTAGCGTCAGAACACGAGCTCGCTCGAGCATATCAAGCAAACGGTCAAGTCAAAGAGGCAGTCAAGCTGCTAGAGCGTGTTGTCGCGATACAAGCAGAAGTGCTCACAGAAGACCATCCTGATCGACTAGCGTCGCAACACGTGCTTGCTATAGCATATGAAGCAAATGGACAAGTCAAGGAGGCAGTCAAGCTGCTAGAGCATGTTGTCGCGATACATACGGAAGTGCTCGCAGAAGACCATCCTGATCGATTACTCTCGGAGAGGCTCCTTGCCGCTTTCCATGAGCGAAATAAATCTGAAACAAGGCAGGCGTCTGCATTGTCTAGTAAAGATCTTGTGGCTAAGAATAAAGACTGGTGTTCGTTCAACCAAGCACCTGACCTTCGGCAAGCAATATCTGGTAACAGCGTCCCATTTACTGCGATGCCAGATGAGACCCCAGCAGATCAGGCACCAAAGTCCCGCAGCACTTTCACAAGAAGACTTCTCGCGCGGCGGTTAAAGGGTATTTTAAAGCAGGCTTGGGAGTAGTGCGTGTGTTTCAGTGTACACGCACTAAACGCACTACATTTTAGTGTAGTGTGGTGTAGTGTGAGCTGCGAAATTTTTCAGTGCGTGTAGTGTGAGGGAAGTTCAGGCTGTCCAGGATATCCGGAAGAATGCCGCAGAGGCACTCACGAAGGCGCAGGCATACCAGAAGAAGTATTACGACCAGAAGCGCATCATGAAGGCTTTCCGGGTTGGGGACCAGGTTTGGATCTCGACAAAGAACATGTCACGGATCAGGCCCAACCGCAAACTGGATCAGTTGAATACTGGCCCAGTCCGGATTGTGGAACGGATTGGCAAGGTGGCCTACTGTGTAGATCTGCCCGCAGGGTTGCAGATTCATGATGTTTTCCATGTCTCTATGCTTCGAGAGCATAAGGAGATGGATGGAGTGGACTCGCAGGAGCGATTCCCTATTCGCCAAGCCACGGAGGCAGAGCGTGAATATCACCCAGAAGCAATCTTGGATTCACGGAAGCAAGGAGGATCCATGGAATATCTCGTCCGTTGGATGGGCTACGGGCTATATAAGATTGCCAGAACTTGAGATAGTTAGGAGATTAGACCTTCATTGATTTTCATGCCTACAGATAAATTACTAGTGCTTCTTCCCTCCTTTACGAATCTGCGTAGTTTGACATTATCTCCCCAATGAAGAACCTACAACCATTTGGCTGGAGCTGGTAGAGTTTTATATAGACCCGGTATTCACTCAGCGCACTAGATTTCAAGATACATATTAGTGTCCCAAGCGCCGCTGGTCATGGACACAACATACCTCTCAACTTGGTCATGAGACCAGCATTTGGCGATGTACTGCGTCTCACCAGATTGCACCTCGAAGACTGCCTTCGTGTGACGCAGGTGAAAGGCTGAGAGAAGATTCAAGCAGTTCACGAAGCTGGACGCCACGCCATTGTCTCCGATAATGATCGTGTCGGTATTTATGCCGGGGGCGGAGGTGAGTGACCTAGTGGAGTCACTCACTTTGCTGCGGAACATCGAGGGCTGTGTAGACGCGATCAAGCCTGGAGCTGTAGATGATCAGAGCTGTTATCACTAGTCAATATCATGCTCGTGACCTCTGATAAAGCAGCGCACTCACGAGGCGGGGATCAGATGAACCAGTTTCCTCATAGCGGGCGATTTTCCGTAGCAAGATGTGCGAAGCCTGCAAAGCATTGTCTGAGTGACGGATTGGAAGCATTGTGACAGATTGGCAGTGAGAGGTAAAAACAGAAATCTGACTCTCTCTTAACAAATACCGTGGACGTATATGTCGAAAGGAATTCGTAACGAAGTTTTGATTTTCGCATAGCGGCAACGACCTGGCCTATATGATTATCAGTAAAGTCCAATCTCATATGCATTGAATCGCATACCAATGAATGGTTCCAGGTATCTCCGCACGTCCACAGGATCTGTCACAGTATGATGTTCGAGGTCCACGGTCCAGGGTGTCTTGAGCTTCCCGGCTGCGATGGGAGTGGCCGTTTCAGCACTGAGGAGGAAGCAAGATTGTTCGTTTGTCCTCTTATTATGTTGAATTCGGTGACAAGACTGTGGCCTTTTATAAGGGAGCCGTCCACTTCTGGTTCCGCATGCCTGTGCTAGTGTCAAAATTCGAGTCCGCGAGGGCTAATAGTCCAATATGGTAGAGACTCTGACAAAATGACACCGTCCTGCCTGAAGTACTTCCTCTGTCACTATGGTAAATCACCGGAGAATACTCCAGTTTCCAAGCTCGACCGACTTCCTCCTTTCGAAGAAAAATCGTATGCTGGGCGTGGTTCCACGCCCGAAGATTGCCATGGTGACGTCGGGAATAACTGGGGGGTTCGGTCGGAGCGCCTGTAGGTCGCCAAACTGTAACGGCACATCTGTAACGGACAGGGCCTTCGAGACAGGGTCACAAACATGGCGGGCAAAGCGAGTTGCGAGGCTGAGCTTACTGATCTGAAACTGTGCCAATCATGTCTTCGCTGACCCTTGGATTATATACTTCATTGGAGTGCAAGAATCCGTGGCGCGCAACTGTGACCACCTCCTCCCCATGCACATTGCGAAGTCTCACTCCCAACGTTGTTGCAGAATTCACTGACTCGTAACCAGAGCCTGGAGAACCCAAGCCACTCTCAACTCTGCACCCTGGCGTAATCTCCCTCAACTGCATCTGTCAGACTGACAAGGCTTGTAAAATTCAGAGACGCAACCGCATCTAGGACCTCGGTCTCAAAGTTGGTCCAAAGATGCATGTAGGTTGCGCAGAGTGTCTCAACTCTGAGAGTGAAGTTGTCCCTCCAAGTATGGTAAGGGTTGGAAGTTCTCTCGCAAGAACTTCCTGTGGAGATTCCATCGTAAGAGCGGATAATACTGTAGAAACTCATCGGTGCAAGGGATAAGGTAGAAACGGAGATAGAAGGAGGATGATGGAAGAAGCTCCTGTTAGTCTTGTGAGTACCACCTAACCTGCCTACCCGACTGGAGGTGGAAAACAAGAAAATCGAGGATGTAGAAAACGAAGAACACACTAGGGAGATGAGATTTGATGGATTCGATGCAATCTGATGAGAAAGTGATGAAAATGGAGGTAGAGAGTTGATGAAAGAAGAGAAGAGAGGGATCCACGAAGGAGACAACAATAGAACTATAGAAACCACGTGATTCCCCTTCTCCCACCATGCTTCCTCCTGTTTTCTCGTAGCTCCTGTATATTCACTGTCTGCTCCTCCCTTAAGCTAAGGTGACAACTTAGCCTGTTGCCAAACATTCACTGAGAGAATCCCATCGCCGAATCGCCGAATAGCCGGTATGACATAGAAGTATGTCTTCTTACGTTGGGCTGGTGGGTGGTAGAGAAGAAGTAGCAGTCGATCTTATACAAAGGAACAGAATTACGATGGAAACTTGCAAGTTACAGCTCGATGTCTTCTAAGAAGAACGTTATAATTCTATGTACTCAGTTCGATAACTTTCTTAGCAGCACTCTCGAAATCCGTATCCGAGTGTAAATTCAAACCAGACTTTGCGAGCTATAAAGTACAATCAGCATATCTCTCTCCGAAGGAATAAGGTCATGAACGTACCATCTGTTGAGCTTCATCGCTGTTCGTGCCTTGCAATCGGACCACCACTGGAACCTTGAACCCTCCCAGTGTAGATGCTGCTTCTATTATCGATTCGGCGATCATGTCACAGCGGACGATTCCTAACTTGATCAGTGGCGGTACAGTGTGAGCCAGTATACAGGACATACCTCCAAAAATGTTGATGAAGATTCCTTGAACCCGCGAGTCCTTCTGTAGGATCTCAAAAGCCTTGACCAATGTCTCCGTGGTCGCCTTGCCTCCGATATCAAGAAAGTTTGCACTCTTCCCCCCATGGAGAGTGATCAGATCATTGGTTGCCATCGCGAGACCGGCACCGTTGACGATATTCCCAATGTTGCCGTTGAGACGGATGTACACGAGGCCATGCTTTCTCGCCTCGTACTCATCCACCTGGTCCGGCATGCACTCCTCCTTGCTGAAGATGTCCGGCTGACGGAACTTGGCGGAATTGTCAAAATCGAACTTCGCATCCAGACAAACGAATGACCCTTCCGCGGTGCGCGCAAGCGGATTCAGCTCAAGCAGGATGGCATCTTTCTCCTCGAAGAGCTTGACCATCTGCCGGATGATGTGCTCTATCGTCTGCATTTCCGTCGCGGTAAAGTGCAGCTTTTTCTGGATCTCCGAGATGATGTCCGGGGTGATACCTGCGCTGAGAGGAAACCAGAACCGGTGCAGTTTGTCCTGGTTGGACTCGATGTTGACGCCTCCTTGGTCGGATATCATAATGACGGGGCAGTTCTTCTCGCGGTCCAGCGTCAGAGCAAGGTAGAACTCGTGCGCAACGTCGACTGCTTTGTAGATGTACAGTTTCTTGACGAGAAGACCGCCGGGTGGTGTCTGCTGGGTTGTCAAGTTGTAGCCGATCATCTTGGAGGCGCTTTCATAGGCCTCATCCGGTCTATATCCAAGGATTAGATGTTGAACAATAAGGATCGATCTTGACTTACGCTTCCACAATCCGAATCCCACTCTTGCCATCACTGCTTAGTTTCCCCTTGCCACGACCCCCGGCGAGAACTTGAGACTTGAGGACGGATGGAGCGCCTGTTTCAGTTAATGCCAGTTACATGTCTGGAAGGAATGGTCAAGCCTACCTATAGATGCAACCACGGACCTGGCATCCTCAGGCTTAGTGACGACAAACCCGTCCGGGACCGGGATGGAGTACTAATCATGATAAGCTGAATGGTCCTGACAGAAGAATTGATCTTACCTCCTGAAGAAGCTTGTGGGAATGATGCTCCAGAAGACTCATCTGTCTGGCTTGGGGTGTACATCCTCGATAGGTCTATGAAGTGAGGTCAGCATACAGGATTCACTCGGAATGGACGGCATACATTTCGAGCAAGGCTCCTGAGCTGGACACGAAACATTATGAATGATTCTATCGAGGGAAGTGGTACTGGAAAGTAGAAACATGGAATTGGACATTGACAGATACAGGGAGAGTCAACTCATATTAAAGAGACGAGGGATAGCCGGTGGATATTTCCACGGGATCTCTCCTACAGCGACAGGATTTTACATACAAATAACAGTGGATATCCGTGGCAATATGCTCGTGTAGAAGGTTTCCATGACGTCGACCATTACATCCAAATTGATTTCTTCAGAATCTCCGATTAACCGATCGGGCTTCGGCTATCATACGACTCGGCTTGTTCATCTTCATCTATCTCGGCGATTCATATCCACCATCGGCACTCACGAGTCACGACTCACAGCATCTTGACATGAAGGTAAGCGGGGTATCCAGCGTCCCTTGACCAAATCTCAATGCTGTCAAACTCGGTCCCAATGTAGACGGAGAATTGTCCATCGGTCTGCGCGGCCTTGCACGCGGCTGTCACATCCAGTCGCGGCATATTCGAAAGTTCCGGAACCGCGACTCGGAAGAAGACATCACCGGACTCGGGAGCGTTCTCTCCAGTGACTGTATCTTCATCCCAGTCTGAGGAGAGAGCTCGTGCCACGGTGACGTTGACTGGATACCGCAAGAACCGCACAAACGCAGGAAACTGGACCCAGCAGGCCTTGATCTCCGCAACTGGATCGGACAGCTTGAACCCGACCAGAGTGCGCACATCGGCCAGAACGTCTGTGTTTGCTTTGATGGTGCCTTCGTGGCCTAAAGTGCATTTATAGCAGTTGCTTTCTGGACAGTCTGAGCAGTTGGCCGTCGACCGGAGGATGGTTGAGTCTTTTATGGCCGGGGAATCCATGGCGAAGGATGGTGTGATGCAGCTGAGGATAGCCAGAGCGGTACACCAGAGGGTATGCATCTTAGACAGATGATGGTATTCAGATTCTGTATGAGCGTAGTTAATGATCTGTAGTCTCTGAGGGCAGGGAGCATATATATACCTGTAGGACATCAACGCAATCCATCAGTTATTAGCATCATTTGATCCATGCCAGCAGATCAGTATGTCTGTAAATGTTTCTAATTTTGTCTTCAACATCTGGAGCTGTGATGGTTGGATGAGTTTCTCTATACGAACTGACCACAAATCATCAGAAGACAAACCCGTGAGAGTCCAAGATCCTACCTTCAGGTTTCACTATTCAAATATGTAGCCGTCATCTGATGTATCTTCGGGACAGAAGACTTCAGTCAAGCAAGCAAAGACCAAGTGTAGAGTCGGATATAAATAGAAAGGGAAGATCTGTTACATGTCCAACCTTCACTTATGTACCTATCCGCAGTATATACATCTCCAGTTCATTCTCCTTCATCTCTGGTCTGAAGAAAATCATCCAATCCTTAAAATAAAGGCATCCGGACCCTATTCGCGGAATCCACATTCCCAGCCGCCGACTCAATCCGCTCATGGCACGTCCCGAAGATCCGATCCCAGAGCCGAGTCTGTTTCCCGTAGTTGTAGCTCTTCCTCCAGCCCTGCCGATGATGCAGGTCATGGTCCTCGATTACGATCTCCGCGTCCAGCCACTGCAGCAGCCAGCTCAGCGGAGATGGCACGGTCAAGTACATGCGGAGACCGCTGT
This sequence comes from Aspergillus cejpii, assembly GCA_004769165.1. Classification (NCBI taxonomy): domain Eukaryota; kingdom Fungi; phylum Ascomycota; class Eurotiomycetes; order Eurotiales; family Aspergillaceae; genus Aspergillus; species Aspergillus cejpii. The sequence goes on from SMSW01000009.1 coordinate 38,503, forward strand.
GACCGATCACCTCGGCAAAGGCAATGTACTCGTGGCAGATCCACCACTCGTAGAATCCCATCGGCATCCCCAGCAGCCTCAGAGTGAGGTACGTCATCATGGGCACGCCAACCATATCCCCAACCTCCTGCTCGTGGTCGGCGTATGCGGTGAGTAGCGGGTTAGGGTGCTTGGTGAGGTGGTGCGTGCGGTGGAACTTCCAGAGGGAAGGGACGTCGTGCATGATGCGATGGTACCAGTAGAACCAGAAGTCGAGCACAATCCCGTAGAGTCCGACTTCGATTGGTAACCAGGACCAATTCATCTGTGCGGGAAGTTGGCTGCTTCGGTAGGAAAGGTACACAGCCAACGCCAAGCGAGAACCAGTGGTCTTATACAGCGACCCGACCACCTTTCCGACTCCAACATCCGGAATCCCGTCCCGTTGGTGCTTGTCGCCATCCAGAAAGCCGTAGATATGGCCGAGTCGACGGAGGATATGAACCTGATGGACAATGATCGCGTTGAATGCAAAGAGGTAGAGGCTGAAAACGGATAACGGTCCCAGGTTGCGGCCCGTGTACCACGCGTAGGCCTGATGAAACAAAAGCGGGAGGGAGGAATAGAATATAACCCAGATATTCAGGGACCACTGGGACATAACGGGGATCGGTTCAGCCTTGGAGTGCACCGGCACCTCCTTGTCGAGTTCATCCGGATAGACTTTGAGGAGATGGATGAGCCAGTGCCGGAAGCCCCATGTGTCCCGGCTAGCCGTACGCCAGGTGGATTTCATCGAATCTTTTGGGTTGCCTTTCTCCATGATAACGTTGTGGATTTTCCATAAACGTCTCCTGGACTTGCAGACCTTCGCGCTTTATGTAGACGGCTGTGCTGGATATCTCGGATTGAACTCGACAACATGTGAAGATGTTAAGAGCAAATGATAAGTCAACTGTGGATCATAATTCAAACAGCCTCGTATGAAGATAAGCCGTCGATCTTGAGACTAAAGTGCTCATAGCCAATATCGACGGTCCGCATGTGAGGCCTGTCTTTCCTGCAGAGACCAGATGAACACCCCGCAATTGCCTCGGAGATCCTTGATCAATAGTTGATCTATTATCTGTTGCAAATGCCGAAGTCTTATACCACTGTCACTGAACCAGACAAAGTGGTGCTTGCCATTGTGGTGAGGCCTCCACAGGGCAACTTCTCAAAATGACGCAAACATAGAATATCAGAGCACCAACACAAGCATCCTGCCTCCCTCAAAATCCATATTCTTCTTGAATGCGGGGATATGGGGAAAGCCAGAAAGACTGAAAGACCGAAGTCCACTTAGTGTTCGCAACAACTTCCGTATCGGGTAATATCTCGGCCATCCCGCAACTGTGTCCGTTTTGAGATTGGGTCGATATTGCTTGGCGATTGAATCATCGTCAAGGAGTCAGACAGATGACTGTCTCCGCTTTGGGATGACCACAGGATAAAGGAAAGGAGTAGACACCATCACGGCTCTGGTGACGTTCATTCTGGCAGGATTTAATGAGCCTGACTCATCGCCTCAGTATTGATAAACAATCATTGTTGGCGACTTTAGATAGAGAAATTTAGTTAAGTAAGGTTGGCAGAGGCCGAGAACTGCTATCTGGGATGCTCAGAACTGCAGTCAACCAGCCGGCAAATGCAGCAAAGAAAGGCGAATCCCGATTCATTTCTCTGTTACAAAAATCCAAGAGAGCCAAGTATCTTTCTCTGGCCGAGGTGTTTGTTGCGTAAAGAAGTTTCGCGAGATCGACTGGACAGAGATATGGAGGTTGCCTTGTGTCCTCGGACAGAGATGCACTTCCCTGCATGATGCAGGCATAATAAACACAGTGATCGATGCCAAAGCAGTGACCGATTTCATGGCTTGCTGTCCGGCACATTCGAGAAAGCCAGAGTGATGAAAGAAGTTTCACCGACGACTCAGGTCTTGGGAGAGCAGAAACCGCAGAAATGGCCATCTGTAGAGGTGAGGTGGCTGGAGATACATGCTTTCTTGTTCTTTTCTGCCGTTTGGTACTTCTTTCAGAGGAACAGCCTTGCATGTACTTTTCGCAATGAGATGCTGGCCAGGCGTGTTCTCTTTCCACTGCCTGAATTTCATCCAGACTCGGACAATACCTGGCGCTGGAGACAACTGCAACACGGCTCCCTCCGTATGCACGTCCACAAACAAATGCATCGTCGTCATCCTCGTACAGATCATAATTGACCAGAAGACACAGGGCATATGCGTCCTCGGGGAGCAAGCTGATCGCCGCCTCCAGCAGATCATCGAGATTCAACTGACGGGGATACAGTTTATCAGGGCAAGCCCGCGTCCGAATACCAATACACTCATCTGAGACTGCTAGTCCAACAAAACGGGGAGCGGTCTTGGATTTCTGGCTGTCCCAGGGCACAAACCGAAGCCGAGGCATCTGAAGAAGTTTGACAGGAAGTCCGTGGTAGAATGCTGCCAAATAATCAATGATATCTTGGGCTTGCGGTTTTTCCAATTGATGTTTCGTCTGTTTTACTTTGGGACTTGTCCATGCTTGCATGAAATGTGCATCTTCTTGAATACCAGGTGGAGCGACAATATAGACTGTTCTTCTGTCGGAAGTGATCTCATTGCGGCCCTCTTCTTCAAACCACTCCTGAAAAGGCTGTGGTGGGTATTCTGGATCCAATGCCAGGTCGTCATCAGGGAGAACTAATGGCGCTGGAAATATGCCTCCATCAATGTCTATTGTTGATGACTTTTGTTGTCGTCGCGATGGCTTCGTGGCCATAGTTCGCTGTTTCCGAGTTGGTTGTCTGTATCCCACTTCAGAGGCATGAGGAGAGGTGTTGTAACATATTGACGGATGGCAACAGTGGTCAGAAGACATCCTAGCATTGAATGAATGTCTAAGCCTGTACTCCGTAAGTCAGCAGGTGTAGGTGTACAGAGATAAACAAAGTCTACCGTTCAGCAATATATCAACACTGATAGGATAGAAGTCGCACGCACATCAGCAAATGAATATTAACAAATGTAGAGGATAGCAACAAAGGCATTAAATGGAGTATATACAGTATATACAGTCTTCAGAGATGAATTGATGCTGTTGTTGATGGAATCATGGACAACAGGAGGAAAACAAATCTGTGGCTGAAGTTGAGGCAGTGCAGATAAGCAATAAGATAAGAGATAAGAAATGTGGCTGAGAGATAAACAAGGATTAATGCCTTAGGCATCCTCTTTCTACTCCGGCTTAAGGATTAGATGGACGATCAATGAAGAGCTGGACTGTTTCAAGGTAGTAAATCGTGGATAATTCCAAAGCATACTTGGTACTTCCCATCAACTGCCTTGAGACTCACTTTCTAATCAACTCTGTAGAGTCTCGTCGCCTGTTGACCTGACACAATGAAGACTGTTCTGAATGACTACTGCATCGTTGATTCGTCTGAATAATCCTGCTGGGATTATTTCCGCTTCCGTAGCACAAGGCCTGCATATTTACCCCTCTTGACTAGCAAGATGGGTTGCAGAGATATAAACCAGGCCGAGGACATGCGGTTTGTCTGTTCGGACACCAACTCTTATGTTCTGTCACCATGACCATCGACTGGCAACAAAAGGCTCAGGTCAAGCAGTCTGAAGCTGCCAACAAGATCCCTCCTGAATGGAGACTCTCGGGGATTCTCAAGGCTGATGATAATATCCTTGATGTCCCTGCTAAATGCGGGATTTTGTCCCCCCGCGAACTGGACATCACTGACAACTATGATGCCACTGCCCTCCTCCACAAGATGGCCTTAAAAGAGTTCAGCTCTGTTGAAGTCACCACTGCCTTTTGCAAGCGCGCTGCAATTGCCCAGCAGCTCACCTCCTGCTTGACCGAGACCTTCTTCGACAGAGCTCTGGCCCGTGCCCGACAACTGGATGACCATCTGGCCGCCACCGGCAAGACCGTGGGACCTCTTCATGGCCTCCCCATCAGTCTCAAGGAAACCTTCAATATCGAAGGAATCCCTACCTGTCTTGGATTCGTCTCCTATCTGGACCGTGCTCCTCCTTCCAGAAACTCCGTGCTGGTGGACATCCTCCTCGCCGCCGGTGCCGTCCTCTACGTCAAGACCAACATCCCGCAGACATTGATGACCGCAGACTCGCATAACAACGTGTTTGGCCGTGTGCTGAACCCCCACCGTCGCAATCTCACGGCAGGGGGAAGCTCCGGAGGCGAAGGTGCTCTCCTTGCCCTGCGCGGGTCTGTTCTCGGTGTGGGCACCGACATTGCCGGATCCATCCGCATCCCTGCGCTGTGCTGCGGGACAGTCGGATTCAAGCCGTCTGCCGGCCGCGTGCCATTCTCCGGACAGACGAATGCCGGTCGAGAGGGAATGGTGGGCATTGCACCTGTTGCAGGGCCCTTGTGCCATTCCCTCCGGGACGCAGAACTCCTCTTGCGTACTGTTGTCAACTCCCAGCCGGAAAACCTGGATGACGACGTTGTGGGCTTCCCGTGGCTGGATGCACCCTCCCAGCCCGTCCTCACAATTGGTGTGATGGCAGAGGATCCGAAATTCCCAGTGCATCCTCCGATACAGCGTGCGCTGGCGCTCGCGGTGAAGAAGCTCGCCGCAGCGGGCCATCGCATCGTGGATCTGTCTGAAAAACTGCCGAGCATCTCCGACGCATGTGAGCTCTCCTTCCGGCTCTTCAACATGGATCCTGACCGGACGGTGTTGACTCGCATCTCGGACAGCGGGGAGCCTCCTATCCCCTCGCTCCGGTTTACGTATGACCTGGAGAACACAGGACCGGAGCCGACGTTGCGTGAACTGTTCGATCTGAACGTGAAACGCGCAGAGGTAACGGGACAAGTCCGCCAGGTCTTCCTCGAAAACCAGGTCGATGTGATCCTGGGACCGGGTTATCAGAGCTGCGCCGTTCCCCACGACACTTACGGGATTCCTCCATATACCGTTTTCTTCAACCTTGTTGATGTATGTCCTGACCCTTGGCAACGATCAAGCTGACTGTTTAGTGCCCTACATGTATCCTTCCTTTTGGCAAGGCAGATGAAGTAGCCGATACTGAGTTTGTCAGAGATGTCAAGTATACTCCACCGTGTAAGTATCATGTCCCTTTACGGATCCTATGCTGACTGCGGTAGATCTCCCTAAGGAGGTTGAAGGGGCCCCATGCCATGTGCAGATAATCGGCAGACGGTTGAAAGACGAGGCTCTCATAGAACATGCCAAGGTTATTGAGAGGGTTTTGTTGAGTAGTTAGTCTGCGTCGACAGACCCGACATCTGATACATCTGTTCCAGGAGGTTTGCTTAGTAGAAGGGATTTGGAATACAGGTCAGATAAGTATGGACAAGTTATGTCTCTATTCTTGAAACTATAGCATGTTAGTAGAGCTCCTGTAACTGCTTCAAAACTTACATAGAACATCTATATCAAGGTCAAGACTGCTGTTTCCTCCATCCACCAGGTACCTCAGTCTCCCTCTTAGGGACGGCGACTCTTGTCCATGAGACCTGACCGATAGTGCCTGTGCAGACATCAGATGAGCAGTGAGGTCTTCGTGTCGATGATGCATTTTCATCCTGTTGAAGCCATGCATCCCAAGACTGTTCTGGCCAGTGACAAAATCAGGATGATACACCGTCGGACACAGCTCGAGTTGGTTTAGCAAATGATGTATCCGTGTCTCTGCTGGTCAAAGATAGAGTCAGATCAACCCTGAACAGGATGCGTGGCAGGACGTACAGCAATCTCTCTTTGTTCGTGCTTGGGCTTCTCCCATTGCTGTAAGAAGATCAGAGTGAGAGTATTGGAGGCACCAGAATCACTGCAATAGCTCCATGATGCCATCAGGAGGAACTCTCATCAGTCATAACACATATGACTGGTTAGTGGACAGACATATTCAACGCAAAGCAGAGATAATAATCTCCTTGGTTGTTCCTCTGAAGGCTTGTTGACTTGTCCATCTTCTGGCTTGAGGTAGTTGACCACGTGCATTCATCGCGATGGCCTCAACAGTATTCATCACATCTCGATGCTGATACCTGTCAACATTAGCTGTTATCATGGATCTTGAAAAGATCTTACATCAAAGCATCCAGTTCACATTCTCCGTCTTCTTTGGATGATCATTCCATGATGGAGGATTGTTGATGAAAAATCGACGCGACTGACTTCTTTCGGTCATCACCACACTTGGACTGTTGGATGAATCCATAAGAATCAGTTTGTATCAAATCAGCGATAATTACATTAAAAGGCTAACTACAAGTCAAGATAGTACCACTCTCCCTACGTTTCCTCCCGACAGAACAATCTCGCTCTGGCTTGCATCCCCTGCAAACGCGACCGTCAAAGTCAGCCTCTCCGACTTGAACACAGTCACATAATTGTCCGACCAGAATACAGGAGTGATCTCCTGCTGCGTCTTCTTGTTGAAGACGGCCAAATGCACGAAGAATGCCGGAATCGACGCGGCATTGTCCAACACCACTTGGACCTGGTTCAGTCCATCCTTCCCTGGAAGTCGCTTCACCGAGGCAGTCAAGCTGGCAGCCGGCATGGAACTCAAGGCTTGATAATTGGCATACCGGGTCACAGGGGTATAATACCAGTCGGAATTATCCCAGTCCAGGACATCATTCTGGGCGGATATCCAGTACACGTTGCGACTGAGGATGGCGCCTGTTTTGGGGTCCTGTAGCACCAGTCGAAGGAGTCCCACGCCCTTGAGTTGATCGACGCCCGTCACGGTCATCACGGACTTGGCTGTGTTGGGTGTGGTGTCGATGGTGACATCCTTGTGGAAGACCGATTTGCCCTTGAGATCCATGAGATCCACCGAGACGATGCGAGACCCTTTCCGCTGTAGCGAGTGGTTGATCAGATAGACCGCATGTGCGTCGTAATCATACGCGACATGTTCCAGCCTGGCACCGACTTTGGTGCCAAAGTACGTTCCCGCCGGACTCAGGTAGTAGTCGAACAGCTGCCAGTGCAGATTCGGCCATGCGCTGTTCAGCATCCAGTATATCACCCCGGTGGCGGGACGATTGGCATTCTGCCGGATGGAAAACGCCTCGAACTCGGCCCGCGTGGCCTCATAGTCCATCATCTGCGCTTTACGCAGGTAGTCATCCAGATTGACCGGAGGTCCATACCGGGCAAACAGCGCCTTGTTGTACAGGGCCCGGTTGTAGAAGGACGAGTCGTACCGCGACATGTGGTACTGGTTCTTCTCAGGGTTCTTCCACAGCGATTCCAGATCCGCTGGCGACAGAAACCTCTTCAAACTGGGCAACTCCGGCGTTCCCACCCCGGCTCCCTGCTCGGACCCAAAACCAAAGGCCGCACCCATCTGATTGCCATAGAAATAGTTGGGCGGGACCCAATCATACGGACCGTCCATCTTCATGCCTGACGGTCCCAGGAGCTGCGGGTACCCGCGTTTGCTGGCAGATGCGATGATGGGGACGGGCCAGTCCATGCGGCGCAGTGCGTCGAGGTAGACCTTGGTGGCACGGTCGTTCGGCCAGAAGTCGGATCCGACCAGGAAGGCCAGCATGGAGGGATGTGTCTGCATCATCGCTGCTTCGTGGAACATGGATGCGTTGGCGACGGCGTAGTCTTTCTCCGTCCACTTTTCCCCGCGGGCTTCATTGTTATACTGAACTGTAAGTTAAGGCCATCAGTCGGGGAAAGATGACTTACATCCCAGCCCTCCCACTTGTCGCAACATTCCCATCCCGCAATCACCATCAGTCCCATCTCATCCGCCAGGTCGTACAACTCGGGATGCTCCTGCTTTCCTTCCAGTCTAACTGTGTTCAACCCCATGTCCAACATGTACTGGAAGATCTTTCGCACGCGGTCGGGGTCGAATCTCAAAAACATATCCGAGGAGTAGCCTCCTCCGAGGACTAGGAAAGGGGATTCATTGACCGTGAATGCAGTGTCGTTGTGGACGTTGACCTGCGAGCTGACCCGACGGATACCAAATCTCCGGGGCTGAGCGACATCAGACACTCCAAACTTGTCGACGGTTGCTTTGATGTTGAGATTGTAGAGAGGCTGTGCTCCCCACTGCGCTGGCCACCAGATCTTTGGTTCAGGGATCTTGACACTGATCGAGACTGTTTTCGTTTCACGGGCCTTGAGGGAGAACTGCTGCGCAAGAGAGATGGTCTTTGAATCCGATTGGATGGTACCCTGGAGAGACCCTTTCACCGACTGGTTTTCATGACTGGTGACGTCCACGGTGACCGTCACCGTCACTGGCTTTTGATTCGGACGGGTGAAATCGGTCAACACGCGGGGCGAGGAGATGGACACGGGTCCGGTCTTGGAGATCTCGACATTGCGCCACACTCCTGTGCCGTTGTCCGCGGGGTATGGGTTCCAATCCACAAAGCCTTGGGCGAAATCACGCAGGTAGTTTGTCGGATGAGCCTGGATGAGCAGGGAATTGCGCCCCGGGCGGACAATCCCCGTAATGTCGTACATATGACCCCCGTACGACCCCTGCTGGACGGTATTCGGTGCAACCAACATGCCGTTGAGGTAGATATCCGCGTTGGACGTGATCCCGTGGGTTTTGAGGAAGAGATGCTCGTTTTTTTCGGGCTTATTCACGACAAACTCCTCCCTGTATAGCCACGGGGCTTGGAATGATGGGTCGATGGGGGTATCCATGTTGTTCGAGTAGAACAGGGTCGTGTCGTTGTAGACGCCGTTCTCGAGCAAACCCGCCATCACGGTCGCCCGCGAGCTGACGCGATACCACGAGGAGACATCTGCTCCTGGCAGCGACAAGGCGGAGAGATTGGTCGACGCACGCAGTGAGGATTGCATGTACCATCCTGGAATGACGGCGGTGTCGGCTGCGGAGCTGACGAGGGCTTGCGCTTGCACTGCACCGACAGCCAGAGCAAGTACCCAGGACATTGTCCTTGTCATGTTGACACAGGTCTGGGTCTGGATCTAGAGTCTGGACTGGACTCTGGCAGTTGATATGTGCAGGCAACCGGGGATCTGCAGGCTGCCACCGGAGATTCCACAGAACCCCGGTTTCACCGTCGGACAGATCAGGGGTTTACTGTCATTATGCCGTGATTGGCTATTGCTACGGATACTATTTGAACCTATCTGTGGGGTAATAACTCCTGGTCCTGGTCCTGTCCTGAAGGATCAGCCATGTTACATCGATATTGACCAGGTATGTACTCCGTAGTACTCCGTATCTTCAACACTACTACGGGTACCGTTGCTGATTCAATCGATCTATGCCACAAGCAGAATGAGAAATATCTCGTCATACTGATGTCGGAGTTGACACTCTCTTCTGCATCCAACAATCCGAAATTCGTCAGATACCTGCAGATCTGACAAGCAGGGATCCCCAAAGGACAATGGATTTCTCGATGAGCGAAATCATCCCTGGAATATCATTCAATGCCTCTGGACCGAGCAAGATATCTTCTATCTTGCTACGGAGTACATTCATCCATATTCCCTCCACTTTATATTACTAACAGGGATCTCTTCATGCCGACTATGACAGTAGCAACCGTGGAATCCTTATTCTGGACTCATCCTAACAGCCATACCAGCAGTGAGTCATGTAACTATGCAAGCCTGGATGTATCCCCTACCCTCAAGGGTACATCTTCTCATACGGATCACACCTTCCAAATCCCGACACTCATCTGATGAAGAGTACGGTATTTACATAGGAAGAATCATGCGATGTGTTCATCTGATAGTCTTATAATCATGTCTCTTCCGCATCAGTCATGGAGGCTGGGAGCAGAAGTATGAATAATCTACTGACATGAGCTATTCAGGATGCAAAGATATATTGCTTGCACTAATTAATGTTCATTAAATGTATTCAATAGCCAAGTTATCAGTTATGGCAATTCTTTCGCTTCATCCACCTCCTGGGTTGTCGCCAACCTATCCACCGAACTTCCACTCAACTCAACCGGTCGGATCCCCAACCCCTCCGACTCGAAGCTTGCCACGAACATATCCGAGCGAATCACATTGGCGATGGACGGCACACTCGAGAGACTCGATACCTGGCGACGATGCGGCGGACGATTCGGTTCCCCGTCGTCGCTGGGGGTGCTCACCGTGGGGGACATATAGGCCGAGACGGGAGTCGACATGGGACTGGGGGGGTTGTTGTAAACCGTGGGGAGTTCCACGGGGGGGGCGGTACTTTTATCTATTCTGGTCAGTACCCAGTAAGCCTTGGAGTAAGGGATACGTACCCAGCATTTCATAGACAGGTTCACCCCCCGCTTCTACGCTTCGCGGGGACACAGCGGTAGATGGTTTCTCCTCGTAGCTTCGCCCTGTTGACACTGTTTCGTTAGTTTTCGACATACCTACCGTAGAGTCAGCGTGCATCCAGCGCAGGATCCACGACCGGGAGTCGGCGGACTGCTCGAATCGGCGGCGGCGACGGAGACACCAGAAGACGAACCCGGCGGTGATCAGGGCCAGTCCGAGAACGACGCCGAGGATGGCACCGGCCCAGCCGGGGAAGGATGTACTTTGCGTATTGGAGGGGACGGGGGTCATACTGGGTTGGGCGGTATACGGGTACCACGTCTTGATGGGTTTGGTGTATTTGGCCGCGAAGATGGTGGCTAGAGAGGAATTGGTCCAGGAGGGGGTTTTGGTAGCGCCGCCTTTGGGGCTGCAGTTGTCAGTGCATAACATTGCATTCAAGGGAAGGGGACATACTCTCCGCCGATAACGGCAGTAACCAATGCAGGAACTGCATACTCGGACCACTTCTTCGGGTCGTAGGAGTTCTGGAACCGGCCGGTGTTGAGATTAAACACCTTGACGACGTCCAGACACTGCGACGGGTCCGTATGCATGCCTCCGAGGATAAGCATCTGGTCGGGATACGGCTTGACGCAGCGATGACCACTGCGGCCATGGGCGCGGTCCCCGCTGTAGAGTTTGATCCAGGTGAAAGACGGCAGGGACAAGACGTAGACATCATCAGAAGAGACGCTCTCGTCGCTGAGGCCGTCGTAGCCCCCGTAGATGTAGATGTTGTGGGATGAGCCGTCGGAGGCGCTGGCGTAGACGGAGCAGAACTGGGTTAATTGGGGGGGGATGTCGCCGGTGGTGGTTTGGGTGTACCTACATTGTCAGTTTCGAGATCAGTTGTCTGGACGAGGGACTTACCATTTATCACTGGCAATGTCATAGACTGACACCGTCTTCATGAACCCAGGACTGATCTTCTTGCTGGTATCCTTCTGCTCATTGCTCAGTCCCTTGGCGGCAAAGATGGCTGACGGGTTTACTACCCCCCCTATAGCGACGAGCACGCCAGAGGTAGAGACAGGTACCCAGACCAGCTCGGCATTGGCACGAGGGGGGACGTAATCCGGCAGGGTGAGGTTGGACCACTTGTTCTGACGCATAGCAGACATATCCACCTTGATCATGCGGTTGGAGGTGACATTGGCAGATTCATCATTAACATAGATCGGTCCCCAGTTGGCGGCACGCATCCCACTGAAGTAGAAGCCAAGATTCTCACTAGGGACGGAGACGCCAGCGCCGTTGGTCACATAGCGAGTAACCTCACCGTCGAGATTGTCGATGATGAAGCCAGGTTGCCAGGATTGCCGTTCGGGACCGTATTGATATCGCTCATAGCCGAGGACGTTATTACCAGGAGGGTCCTGGCTGTCGGTGAGACGAAGAAGGCCACTATTCTGTTAGAAAAGTGAACATAAAATGGAGGAGACATACCCGTAGAGGTAGAGTTGGTTGTCATTGGCAAACATGACTCCATCACGGTAGTTCGGGGCGATGTTATTCGCAATGCCACCGGCCTTGGAGATGTTGGAGAACAAGGCAGTGAGGTTGGTATTGGCATCAAACGAGGAGGAGAGACTGAGGGAGTAGAGAAGACCACGTTTGTTATCATCGTTCATGGGACTGGAGGTGCCATCGGCCAGTTTACTGGAGATTGTTAGAGAGATTGACAGTAGGGTAGGGATAGGATATACCGTTGCCACCAGAGAGAGCCTCCATCGAGATACACAGTATCACGGATGGTGTTGACTGAGAGGATTAGATGTTATACAGAACAAAAAAGAAGAAGAGATACCTCGAAGTTGATCCCAGCTGCAGATGGAGACATTGACATTCCAGCCTTGAGCAGACGTCCAGCTCAGTAGACACAGGAGAATGAACCAGATCATTCTGATTGTATCTAGAGAGTAAGTCAGTAAGTCAGTCAAGGAATCAAGTCCGGATTCTGTTCGTAAAGATGTATGAGAGTATGGTAGACGGATACGGAGGAGACAAAGAAAGCTTCAGTGCCACCAGTGCCACCAGACGAGTCAGTTGTGTAACTTCTTTGTCTCTTAATATATTCCATCATCGAGTGAAGTAGGCTGTAGAGTAGCCAGTAAACTAGATGTATCTAGTGATTAACTACAGGGAGAGTGAAGTAGAGAGTACAAAGTAGAGAATTTGTTGTTTTTGTTGATATAGCGGGGTATTACCCGATTGGGAAAACATGAGGGTATCCCTGTTTCTCTTCTTTTCTTCTCTTCTCTTCTTCCTGTACTCTTCCGATGCTTTATCCCAGAGGTCCAAGCGTCGTGTCAGCCTGACTTCTTTGTTCTTGTTTCTTCTTATGTCTCTCCCTTGAAATCTTATACAGAGTAAACTCCTCGATTGTCTCCTGTCAGTGAATTTGGTGACAGGAATTGTGAATCAGATGGTTGTCATGATGAAACTCTTTCTGATTCTACTGGCAACAGCTCAATTGCTCTATGCCTTTCAATTCGGTCTAGGAATTGAATACGAAACGGTGACAGTGACGGAGATTCACCACGAGACTGCTATAGGCGAGGTGAGTCTTTCTTTTCACAGGAGAGTACGGAGTAGATGCTAATGAATAGACCACAATTGTTGTCTCTTCACCGGAGACATTGGATACTCGTCCATCGTTCTGGCGTCGAGGAGTTACAGTAACAAGGACATCGACAGTGACAATCACTTCTTGTCCAGTTTGTACTCGTCCGTCTACGACTACCCCTACTCCGACAACGACTCCGACGACTACTCCTACGGCTCCTACTAGTACTCCGACGAGTACTCCGACGAGTACTCCTACAAGCACTCCCACGAGCACTCCCACTCCTACCACTCCTACAACCACCCCTACTTCAACTTCTTCTACCACTTCTCCCCCTACAACTACCCCTTCTCCTACAACACCGACAACCACTCCATCAAGTACTCCTACTATTACTCCTACTCCTTCTTCTACTCCTACCCCTACCAGTCCTACGACTACTCCCTCTTCTTCTCCTACAACAACACCTCCTACCACCACCCCTACCACCACTCCTGCTGCTCCCACTGTCACGGTCACAGTGACAAGCACAGTCCCCCCTACGGATACCATCACCATCACCATCACTGAACCAGGAACCATCACCAGTTGTGGAACAGTCACTATCACTTCCACCGAGACACAAGCAACGACAGTGACTCTGACCGAGGATGGAACGGACACTATCACGGTAACTGACACCACGACTTGCACTGAGACGGTAACTGAGGAGACGACCACAACCATTACAAAGCCTGGAATGACGACAACTGAGACGGCCACCGAGACAGCAACTGAGACGGAGACAGAGACAGTGACCAAGACGACGACTGAGACGGCTACAGAGACGGCTACAGAGACAACAACAACAACAACCCAGGATATAACACACACAGTCACATCGCCAGTGACACTGCCAGTGACATTGCCAGTCACACACACAACCACTACATCAGTGACCATTCCCGGTATGACCATAACCTCAACCATTGCTGGATCCACAGCAACGACAACAGAGACCATCACCCTCCCAGGAACAACTTCCACCACCACCCTCCCTGGATCCACCATCACAGCTACAAAGACCGAAATAGTCACTCTTCCAGGAACCGGCTCAACCGTCACCTCAGCGACAACAGTCCATACCACTCATACTGGTCAGTCCCCAGCCCATTCTCTCATCCATCTAACACAATCCAGGCCCAACGGTGTCCATCTGCCCAACCCTGACCGTCAATCCCACCTACACTCCGGCCGCTCTCCCCCGCAACTATACCTGGGGCTGTCCACCCGGTTACCTCTGTAAACCCAGACACACTGGCTCCGACGCCAACTGCAACGTCGAGGCCCGTTTCCCCGCTGACACCTACGTCTGCAGCCCGGATGAATGCATCAAGAGCCCGCCCTTCATCCACGACCAGTACTGGGGCGATCCGGTTGAGTCCAACGAGATCCGCACCACCTACAACGTGTCCAAAGACTACTTCAACCTGGACCCGGAGATCTTCGGCCTGAGCTACTCCATCTTCCGTATCCCGGATCTCCGGCCGGGTCAGGACCACTACTATCGACGTCCCTCCCGACGGTCCTGGCTCCGGATCCGATCCGCTGATACGGCCACGGTCCCAGGGCAATGCTGGGACGAGTGCAACGATGCGGGGATGGAGATCCAGTTCACCGGCAAGGACCCGAAGATGTGCAGGCCGGGTTCGACCTTTAATATCACACTGTGGAACTGCGAGTCGTGTATCGACCGGCACCGGACGCCTAGGTCAGCCACCTTTGCGCAAAAGGTTCTACCGAGTTTCCAGCAGTTTTTGAATTTCTGCGATGATCTAGATGGAACTACGACCGCGGCGCCAGTGACCAGGCCTTCAAGCACTTCAACTTCTGCCATTACAAGCGACAGTTCTGGAACCTCAACTGCATCTAGAACTATCTCTGTGACCTCTGCGTCTACTTCTGCGGCTACGTCTGTGACCACTTCTGTGACTACATCTGCGACCTCTACGACGTCTAGAGCCTCTACGACTGCAACTTCTGCACCTGTAACTACCCCTACAACTACTGCAACGTCTACAGCCACTGCGAGCTCTACCTCTGCTACCTCGGAGTCCCAGTCAACCAGTCCGAGTAAAACCTCTACGAGTAGTCCCAGGGATACGCCATCCACCCAAGTCTCCACAACCAGTTCAACCAGTTCGAGCAGTTCGAGCAGTTCGACCACAACCAGTGTAACTAGTTCAACTACAACCAATGCGACCACGACAAGTTCAACCACCAGACCAATCGAATCCAGTCTGTCAGGCACCGTGTCGGCCACTCCATCCACTGTGTCAGCCATTCTGTCCGCGCCTCTGTTCACCGGCGCTGCAGCCGCAAAGACCATCCCCTGGGGTCTCTTTGCTCTGGTTTTGTTGGTTTAATCAAGTTCGGTAATGATATGGGGGATAATATAGTGGTAATAATAATCTATATAATAGTCTCTTTACGGTCAATAAATTCTCTGTTGGAATCGAATGTCTCACTCGAATATACACCGCATACTGCTAAAGTAAGTACACAACCCGACTTTCTACCGTTACTGACTATGTGGAATATGCTTCGATAGAAGATATCATTACTAAGTACATTATGACCACGCTTTCACATTCCCTATCACACTCGTCGGAACCTGAGACCGATCGTTCAAGGACCCCTCATAGCCCGATCCCCCCTCGCGGTTGGCCGAGATGACCGTCTTATCCGGCTCCTCGATCTGCGTCAACGGATACTCGTCGTTGATACGCTTGAAGGCATTGTGGCTCGAGGCGCCGGACTGGCCCGCCTGGGCGGAATACCCGGGTTTGGCGCTGGCGAACAGCGTGGGGAAGACGGCCTTGAGGATAGGCCGTAGCATGGGCACACAGGCGTTGGTGATGGCCAGGGCAGGCTCAGTGACGCTCCAGAAAGCGGCCCAGATCATCGAGTAGGAGAGGTCGAGGAAGTCGACGGTGGTGAGGACGCGGATACGGATGATGGTGATGGCGGAGATACTTTCTTGTCAGTCATTGCCTTGGATAGAAGGGGGGACTTACAAAATTCCCATGCCGAAGATGCCGTACAGGGCCATCTTGGTGGCGAGCGACATCTGCAGTTTCCAGATGAAGTGGATGGGAAGCACCATGATCATCACGTCGGTGATGAGATTAAATGCCCCGATGGTCGAAAAGGCCACGTTCTGACTGGCGCAGTGGCCCGGCAGCGTCGGAGTCCAGCTCTTCTGAAACGGAGAGCAGAGCAGGAAGACCTGGAGCATGCTGCCGGTCCAGTAGGCGCAGGCACAGCCCATGCAGGCCCAGGCGGCGATGCGGAAGCCTTTGGTCACGAAGATGCGCAGGTAGAAGAAGAGGTAGCTGAGTTTGGCGAGGACCATGGCGTTGTAGTAGACGATTTGATAAATGACGAGCATCTACTTCGTCAGTGTCCGGTCAGTCAGGTCAGGTCGAGACATACCTTGAGGATTACTATGGTATTCTCCGGGGGAATATCAAGCACATGATGGCGCATTCCCACGCGAGCATAGTGATAATGCATCGCCAACATGCCATACGTGTGCAGAATCGACCCAACGCAGCATCCATCGTCCCACCACAGCGGACTCTGTCGGATTCGTCGCGAGATGAACCTCAGGATCACCACGATGGTGGCCACGGTGACCAGCACGGTGTTGGCGATGAGCTGGTCCCGTACAATGGGGTATTCAAAGACATTATACAGTTGAACCATCGCAGGAGACTTTGACTCTGCAGAGAAGAATCTTTAGAAAGATTCTGAAGAACTCCCACAACTTAAGGACTGACAAGTCTTTCCCTTCTCATCCTGAATCCTGCCGAATTCCCCTTTTGGGCTCTGGCATTATCGACCTCGGAAATGACCCCTTCCCCCGTCCAATCCGGTGGAATGGCAGTCAATTGAAGACCCAGAGTCCTGCCGATCAGGATTCCTGACACTCCTCACTGGTCACTATTGTTCGTTAGCTCAACGGCGGCTCGTTGACAGGTGGATCCGTATCCCGTCCTTCAGTCCGTATAGTGGGGAATCCGACGACCAGGTTATTGGCAGAGGACAGGAGGATTCGACAGACTGAACTAGACTCGATTGCGATGTTTCGACGAGTTGCAGACGTTCCTGATGGGCTGATCGGGATTTGCATGGTCATGGAGGGGTACGTCCCTCGTCCATCTTCAACTCAACAACTCAACTCCCCAGAACTGTCAAAATGGATGAATACGACTATATCGTTGTCGGTGCGGGTATCGGTGGCCTTGTCCTGGCTAACCGTCTCAGTCAGGATGCCTCGATCAAGGTCCTTCTCGTCGAGGCTGGTGCCAACCGGATGGGAGACCCCCGGATCGACACCCCTGGGTTCCTGGGGACATTGTATGGCAATCCGGATTTCGACTGGGATTATATGAGTGTGCCGCAGGTATGTTCTCAGGAATTTCGAACTTGGGACCTGCTGACGAAAAAGACCCACGTCAATGATAGGCAAATCGCCCAACCCCGTGGCCGCGTCGTCGGTGGCTCCTCCGCCATGAACTTCTCCGTCGTCATGTATCCGAACACGGCCGATTTCGAGGCCTGGAAGATCCTGGGTAATGACGGCTGGGGCCCCGAGGAGATGGCCCCGTATCTGCGAAAATACCACACCTTCCACCCTCCTAGTCAGACGACAGCCGACCTGCTCGCCGTGGACCGGTACATGGATCCAAACAACCAAGGACGGGACGGCCCCCTCCCGGTATCGCTGCCAGATGTGTACGGCCCGTTCAACCAGGCATGGGACGAGACGTTTGCACGGCTGGGATGGCGTACGGACGCGGATCCGATCGCCGGCCACAAACTCGGTGCCTTCACCGCGCCGCTGTCCATGGATGCGGCGACAGGGAAACGCGGATACGCTGCGGCGTACTACACTCCAGAGGTAGCAGCGAGGCCGAATCTGCGTTTGATGGCGGAGACGTTGGTCACCAAGATCTTGTTCTGCCAGGACGGAGTGACGGCCACCGGGGTTCAGGTGAGCACCGCCGAGGGAATCAAGGAGATCCGGGCCAAAAAAGAAGTCATCCTCTGTGCCGGCAGCTTGAATACCCCCCAGCTGCTGGAACTGTCCGGCATCGGAGGCGCAGAACTCCTGCAACGCCACGGCATTCCCGTCGTGGTTGACCTCCCCGGCGTCGGCGAGAACCTGCAAGACCACTGCCTCACCAGCATCAACTTCGAGGTTGCCGACGGTCAGGTCTCGGGCGATATCCTGCGCGATCCCAACGCGCTGCAGAGCGTGATCAAGCTGTACGAGGAGACGCACGGCGGGCCGCTGGCCGGCATGCCCATCAGCATGGCGTATCTGCCGTTGGTTGACAGTCAAGGGGCGGTTCCTGTCGAGCAGGTGCGGCAGTTACTCTCTCAGCACCTGGATGACCCATCCCTGGAACACCGTCTCCTCCGCGACATGCTGGTAGACCCCTCACTGCCCTCCGGACAGTTCATGTTCCTCCCGCTGCAGCTGCACATGAACCCCGGCGCGACCACCCTCAGCGACGTGCTGGCGAAACCACTACCGGGCAACTACATCAGCATCATGATACTGCTGAACCACCCGTTCTCCCGGGGAAACGTACACATCGCCTCCCCCCGTCCGGAGGACAAACCGGTCTACGACCCGCGGTTCCTCTCCCACCCGCTGGACCTGGAGATCCTGGCGCGTCTGACGCAGTTCGTCGACCAGATCGTGCGCACGGAGCCGTTCGCCGGACTCCTCAACGGGGCCCGCATGCCGGAGAACACCACCGACCTGACCGATCTGGCCCACGCCAAGGAGGTCGTCAAGGAGAGGCTGTATACGTGTTTCCACCCGGCGGGGACCTGCGCCATGTTACCCCGGGCCAGCGGCGGAGTGGTCGATTCCTCGTTGAGGGTGTACGGCACGAACAACCTGCGCGTCGTCGACGCCAGTGTTTTCCCTCTCGAGCCGACGGGGAATATCCAGGCGACGATATATGCGGTGGCCGAGCGGGCGGCGGATCTCATTCTGAATTAAACATCCATAGTCATACATAGTCATACATAGTAGTCTCTCTAAAATCTCCTGTCTATACTTCTACGAACAGCTACAGGTCTACTATGGCCGCTAGAATCCGCCGTAATGCTTCGTCTAAATACCCCCGTGGATGCGCAAACACAATCCGGAACCATCCCGGTGTCTCGGACCCAAACTGCGCCCCGGACGCCAGGAACACCTTCTGCTTCAGCAGCCGCTGCATCACCTCGTCGCTGAGCTGGGAGTGTATCGCCTCCGGATGTCGTTTCAGGAACGCCGTGCCTAGATCCACCCAGATGAAGAATCCCGCGTTCGCAGCCATGTACGGGATACCGTGCTGGGTCAGGAACCCTACCGTGTACTCGTACATCTCCTTCAATCGCTCGTTGTTCCGTCGCAGGTACTCGGTCGTGAACGCGTCGTCCTCGAGGATATTCGCCGCGATGTGGTCCGCCGGCCCAGAGACGTACGAGTACAGCGCGACGCTGTCCACGGCGGCACACACGTCCGCGTTCCGCGAGATTATCCCGCCCAGTCGCAGCCCGTTGGCGCCGAAATCTTTGCTCATGCCCCAGAGGACATGCACGCGGTCCGCGTCGATGATTCCCGTCGTGTCGATGGACAGCGCCGATTCGAACCCTCCCTCGCCCCATACAGACAACGCGTAGATCTCGTCGCTGATGAAATGCATCGCGTGCTCCTGACACAGCCGCATGAGCGCCACCAGCGTCGACCGGCTATAGCACCGGCCCAGCGGGTTATGCGGGTGACAGCACAGCAGCGCACGGACTTTCCTACCAGTCCGCTGTTCGAATTTTACCATGGCCCGACGGTACGCGTCCACAGCATTCAAACCCAGCGGATCCTCGCCCGCAAAGTCCACCGCCACAACCTCCGTGCCAAACCGCAGCGACAGATCCGCCACAAACGTGCCGTAGTACGGTCGGCCCAGCAGAATCCCCTCGCCTTTATCCGCCAGGGCCCAGGAGAGATGTTCGACGGCGGTGGAGACGCCGTTGGTGAGGAGGAGCTGGTGCGGATGGACCGGGACGACGGAACGGAGGTGTCGGTTCAGGAAACGGGCCATGGCGGTCTTGAGCCGTTTGGAGCCGGACGCGCCGTCGTTATACGTCAGTGACTTGGAGGTCAGATGCAGGTGCGCGTGGATGTGCTCGAGGAGGTCGTCGTGCAGGAGCACGTTCTCCGCGACGCCAACGCTGTAGTACCCGGTCGGATTGGTGATGGGATCGTAGAGGTCGGCCATGACCTCCCACATGACATTGTTGCTGGCCGAGAGGACGGCATTGGCGCGGTTGGAGATGTTAGGCATTTTCAGATAGAAGACAGATGTTTGACTGGAAGAAAAAAAAATGAAGCTATTCGGAAGAATTTTATCCGGTCACGTGATATCCGGGGTTACGGAGACAGACTACGACTGTATATGAACAACAGATGATAACTAATGGTAGTAAACAGTAACATAAGGACCCGTCTCTGAATAGGAGAATGACAACCAAGCCTGAACATCCGTGCTGGAACCGAGGTCAATCTCCGGCCTACTACAGTCAGTACGAGTACGGATATAGAATCAAAGTGGACTTACTTGTACGATGCCAGGTTCTCTGTATACAACCTGGCATGTTCCTCCCATCCCCATTTGTCGAAAACCCTGGCCAATGACTTCGCAGTCGCCAGATCGTTCAGCCCCGTCAGAGGGAAGTAGATCTTCGGCTCCGGCATGGGTTTCCCCGGCTGGATCTCCAGGTTGAAGAGCAACGGCAGAAGCGTTGGCGGACTGGCTGGATCCGGAGGTGTGCGAGTTCCCACAGGGATCTCCAGAGCCTCCCACACCTCGCGCAGCACCTTCACTCCCGCCTGGGTCACCTCGCCCTGCCGTTTCCCTCCCAACGTCCAGATGTCCGAGAGGCGGTCAAAGTCCACCTGGAACTCGGCCAGGTAGATCTTGAACCGGGTCCGCGACGGCGCCACGAGATCGCACGACAGAAACAACACAGAAGTACTGGACGGCGCCGTGGCCAGATACTCCTCCACCACGGCCAATGACTCCCCGAATCCCCCCTTGTCCTTGTCAACCTTGCGGATCGCATCGAAAACCATCCGCTCCACATCCCCCTCGGTCGCGGCCGCCTTCAGAGTCGGGTACAGGTACAGCTTGACCGCGAGATCCCCGTCCTTCAAGTCCAACGCGACGATCGTCTGCGTCTTGGCCGGCTGTGCCTCCAACATCTTCTTGTCCACGAGAACCCTCTCCTCGTCGTCGGTCAGGGTCAGTTCCGTGATCAGCGCGTGGTACAACTGCAGATCCGTGCGCGGACTCAGCCCCCGGAGCACGGACAGCGCCTCGCTCACCATGCCCCGGTTACAGGGGTCGAGCCCGACGCACGCGGCGACGCTGGTCGGATCGAACGCGATGCGGACGGTGGTGTGTCCCCGGGTGAAGTTCTGGCTGAACTCGAGCGAGCCCAGACCGCCGAGGATGCACTGGTACGCGCGTGGTCGGTTCGGGAACGGTCCCAGCAGGGGGATGATGTGCGTGGCGAACAAATAGAGATACTGGAACTGCTGCGGGAGGGGGTATTTGGCCGTGCTGAGCAGTTTGGCCAGCATGGGACCGGTCTGTTTCCACCAGTCATGGTGGTCGAGAGTAGAGAGGGCGATATATTTGCTGAGGGCGTCGTATGCCGCCAGTTGATCTTGGTTGTCCATTTCGTCAGGCGAGACTTTTGATTGTATAAGGAAAGGTGTCTGGGTTCGACTATTTATGCTGGAAGTGTATCAAACCGGACCGCTGGATTGACTGCTATAGGTAGAACCAGAAGATATCAAAGTGATTCCTCATGCATAGCACAGCAGTCTGAATCACAACCAGTCAGCGTCATGATCATGCCACCAGCTGTCTTAATCCTTCTGAGATGCAAATTCTATCCTGGCCCACACATCTCCACCAGAAAGTCTCTTGATCGACGGATGAACCTGTCGTCGGATGGACGGAGAGCGATATGCCGAAGGGAATCACTTCGTCACGAACTGCAGTCTGGCAGTCTGGCAATCTGGCAGTGTCTTGCATCTCAAACAATGTTATAACACAGTGTAAAGAGGGCAGTCCACGATTGGTTGCATTGCAACCAATATGATATGTTGTGTTGGCGCCAACCACGGGTTACAAGGCTGAGCGCCATTAAACATCAACTCATCCACATCGTATCTATCCATCTCATGTCCATCTTGGTTGTATCTTAAGTTCAGATGCCATGACAATCTCAATCGACAGGATCGTATTCGATCTCCCGTGCGATGCCGGCAAAGCAGAAATCATCGAGCGGCTCTGGGGACCAAAAGCACTGCCCCAAGAATTCCACAACGGATTTGAAGCCACCGAGATAAACCTCCAAGCCTATTTCCAATACTACACCAATACATGCGCCATCGCCTTGCATGATGGCGGACGACACGTCGCCGTGAGAACGCACCGACATATCCTCGACCTCGTCCAGCATCTTCGCACCGGACACGACCGCGAATCAATCAAGAAAATGTCACCCCTGGCGGGTCTCCTTGGCGATGTGTACATAAAAGACGCATCGATTGACCTGGCTGCAAAGATTCTTCTGATGCTCAACTTTGGCGAACTTCGCTGCGGGTTCTCACTGAAGCGGAGAGTTCCGTGGGACCATGGCTCTCTGAAAGATGCGGTGCATGACTATTTCTCATATCCACCGACGCTGGTCAACTCGCCCGTAAAGCTTGAACGGCGGTTCACGGCGGAGAATATCCATCGGCTTGCGGGGATCGAGGTCGCCTGGACGGATAATCTGGCGGATCATCTGCGGATGCTGGATGATGATAAGAGGGTTGCAATCTTTCACCATGTCACATTCCTAGAATGCCAGCACAGGTATGTCTGACTCCCTCTTCCACTCTTCATCTAACCAGTGCCGAAGCTCCTCGATCTTCCCTCCGGGACTCGTCGAAGAGACATTCCGCACCATCGCCCTCCTCTTCCCCCAGGGGGATGCCAAAACAGCCAAATGGATCAAAGAACACCACTCGAAAAAGCCTCTCGACGCACGCCTTCTCCAATGCGGAATCGTCCGGTACGTTGACCGACACATCGAGAATTTCCACTTCTGGCGAGACCGGCTGGTCATCCTGAAGCAAGTCTATGACGAGGCCCACCCGAGAACAATATCCCAATCATGGTGGGATAGAAGGAACGGAGTGCAGTGGTACACATTCTGGATTGCCGTTTTGATCTTGATCCTGACTATATTCTTTGGGGTGGTGCAGTCGATTGAGGGGGCTCTGCAGGTATATAAGGCTTATGTTCCGTCGAGGTGACTGCTGTCGGGAACAACGTAGTCCTCTATTCATGCCAATGATATCTACCAAGGGAGGATGAAGGAAGTGTATGAAATGAAGCAGAAAGTACAGAGTAGAGAGACGAATAGTAAGGCACGTGATATCAGCTGACCTCGTCCCAAAATGGTTAGTCCGTCGTCCATGTTGTGATTTGGAATCCTTCAAGAATCCATCATCCATAGACAGGAATTCGAGAGGATTTTCTTTCTCGAGATCTGGTGATCTTCGGAGAACTTCAAGCGACAGAAGTCCGCGTATTGAAGTGTTCAGGGGGACGCGATGGAAGGGGAACCGACAATAACAACAACGCGTGCGGGACGCGTGATAACACCGTCAACAAGAGCCCGAGAGGCCTCGGGCAGCGACAATATCAGCGCTGCTAGAACGTCCAAGAAATCAATGACCCAAGTGGAATTAACAGCGGTAAAGGAAACCACTGGCCCTATTGAGGAGAAACAGAGCAGCAAAGACGGAAACAGGGACATGCTTAAAAAGATAGGCCAGTACCTGGAAAGCACCTATCAAGAGGTCAAAGGACTGAAGGAAGTCCTTATTAAACAAGAGAAGATGATCAAGGAGCAGTCTGAAATGATCCGGGAACAGAGCAGTACAATTCAAGCACTGCAGACCCAAGTGGAAGCAATCCAAAGCCAATCTATGGAAGAATGCAAGCAACTCCGGGAGCAGCTGGACACTATCACGAATACTCCAGCCAAGGCAACGTACGCAGCTATAGTTGATAGACAATCCGGTCATCAACAAGATACACCATTAGTCGCCCTAGCCTCTCCTACATTGGCTAGTACACTATTCTGCACACTCGACACGTCTCGTGTTAGAGAGGGAGACAAAGCAAAAGCCCAGATAGCTAGCATCAGACAACAGATTGAGAAAGAGATGCGAGGAAATGAGGAAACAAAAAATTGGCGCTGTGCAGCAATGATCAAGGACCCCAAAAATGCCGACCGAGTCAAAGTTATTTGCAGACATGAAGATGAGATCCAGCGGGTCAAAGAAGCTGCCCAAAAGATCGATATACCAGGAATGAGAGTCCTACGAGACCAGCTATACCCAGTTAAAATCGACAATGCAAACCGGACAGCAGTCTTAGATGCGGATGGGAACATTCTATCAGGAGCAGCCGAAGTCCTAGGGAAAGAGAATAATGTCAGCATTGCTAAGATCTCCTGGCTTAGCAAAAAAGACTCCAACAAAGCATATGGATCCATGGTGGTATACATCACCAAAGCAACGGACGCCAGACGTCTGATAGAAGGCAACTACTTTGATATAGCAGGAGAATCCGCATATACTCAGGTCTTTAAACCACAAGCAGGACCCGCTCAATGTTATAACTGCCAAGAGATGGGGCATAAGGCCTTCTCCTGCAAGAAGACCCAGACATGTGCTAAATGTGCAGATAAAGGACACCATCACAGCACTTGCCAAGCGGTAGTCTTAAAGTGCGTCCCTTGTGGAGGACCCCATGAGTCATTTAGCAAAAACTGTCGAGTGCGCCTCATGCAATCTCATGCATAAAGCACTTCGCGTACTACAACTCAATGTGGGCAAAAGGGACATGATACAACAAAGCTTGATGAATGATAACAAAATCAGAGATTACGGAGCGATAGCAATATCCGAGCCACATGCGCGGATGATTGAGAACATGATTGTGACAAGCCCGATGGGACACAGCTACTGGACAAAGATGATACCTACAGAAAGACGAGATGGAAGATGGCCAATCCGGAGCATGCTATGGGTTCGGAGCAACATCGAGGCAGAACAGATCCCGGTGGCGTCACCAGATCTGACAGCCGCGATACTACAACTGCCAGGCCGGGCAGTGTTAGTGGTCTCGGTCTATGTGGAGGGGAATAACGAGGAAGCACTGACATCTACGATTAGGCTATTGCATGGCCTAGTAGTAGATATACGGGGAAGAGACGGAATACGAACAGACGTTTTAATTATGGGAGACTTTAACCGGCATGATCAACTCTGGGGTGGAGATCAAATATCTCCTGTGAGACAGGGGGAGGCAGATGCTTTAGTTGACTACATGACTGAGCACTCTCTCCATAGTCTTCTACCGAGAGGCATAAAGACATGGCAATTAGGGGATATGGAAACAACAATCGACTTAGTATTAGCATCAACAGAACTGGCAGAAGAGATGGTTAGATGTGGTATACACTATACAAACCATGGATCAGATCATCAAGCGATTGAAACGGAGTTTGATATTTCAGTTCCAGATTGACCTGCTAGTGAGAGACTGCTCTGGAAGAACGCGCCATGGGCTGAAATCAGAGCTAGAGTCGCTACAAGCTTGCAAGCAGTTCCTTTGGCGGGCTCAGTCCAGCTGCAAACAGATCGCCTTATGACAGTGGTCACGGAGGCAGTCTTGAAACTTACACCAAAGGCAAAGCCTTCACCATATGCCAAACGATGGTGGACAACAGATCTGACGCAGCTTCGCCGTACATACACCTACTGGAGAAACCAGGCTAGGTCGCGGCGTAGAGCAGGACGTGCAGTCCCTGAGCTTGAACAACAAGCACGAGAAGCAGCAAAGGAGTATCATGACACAATCCGAAAACAGAAGAAAGCTCACTGGGAGGACTTCCTTGCCGATGATACTAATATATGGCAAGCCACTAGATATCTAAAACCAGGGGGCAGCTCAGTCAGCGACAAGATACCGCCATTAATAAAGTCAGATGGCTCTTCTACCAAAGATAAAACGGAACAGGCGGAGGAGCTGCTTGCCACATTCTTCCCACCTCTACCAGCAATGATTGAAGATGAGGGAATCAAGCCACAAAGGGAACCAGTACACATGCCTGAGCTAACTATGGAGGAGATTGAACGGAAAGTCTTTGAAGCCAAGCCATGGAAAGCACCTGGAGAGGATGGCCTTCCAGCAATGGTGTGGAGGCAGCTCTGGCCAGTGGTCAAAGAAAGAGTGTTCCTTATCTTTCAGACATCACTTCAAGATAGCGACCTCCCTTCCCAATGGAGGAATGCTAAGATTATACCGCTTAAGAAGCCAGCAAAAGATAACTACTCGCTAGCCAAAGCATGGAGACCTATATCGTTGCTCTCCACACTAGGCAAAATACTGGAAGCGGTCATTGCAGAAAGAATATCATACACTGTCGAAGAGTTCGGCCTGCTGCCTACTAACCACTTCGGAGCAAGGAAGAGGCGCTCAGCAGAACAAGCACTTCTACTACTTCAGGAAGAAATCTACAAAGCTTGGAGAAATAGGAAGGTTCTTAGCCTAGTCAGCTTTGATGTCAAAGGGGCATATAACGGAGTCTTTAAAGAGAGATTGCTGCAGAGGCTTAAGGCAAGAGGGATACCTGACACTGTGGTACGATGGATCGATGCCTTTTGTTCCAAGCGCACAGCAACCATTACGGTCAATAGGTTCACAAGTGAGCAGCAGGAATTACCGCAAGCAGGGTTACCACAAGGGTCACCACTATCCCCAATACTGTTTCTCTTCTTCAATGCGGATCTAGTTCAACACAAGATAAGCGCAGCAGGGGGATCAATTGCATTTGTGGATGACTACACAGCCTGGGTAACAGGTCATTCAGCTGAAGCGAACCGGGCTGGTATTGAAGCAGTGATCAACAGGGCCCTAGATTGGGGAAAGTGTAGTGGAGCTACATTTGAAGGGGAAAAGACAGCTATCGTGCACTTCACCCGGAACACAGATCGATCAAGCAGCATGCCATTCACAATCAAAGGAGAAAGAGTCGAGCCAAAGGACAGTGCAAAGATCCTAGGGGTAGTACTGGACTCCCAACTACGCTTCAAGGAACACATTGCCAATGCTGCCACTAAAGGACTCGCAGCAGCAATGGCGCTGAGAAGGCTAAAAATGATATCCCCACGGACGGCAAGACAATTATTCATGGCAACAGTTGCACCAGTGGCAGATTATGCCTCTAATGTCTGGATGCATGCCTGTGGAGCAAAAGGAACACAGTATTTGAACAGAATGCAGAAACAAGGGGCTATTGCAGTTACAGGAGCCTTTCAGACAGTCGCAACCGCAGTGACTGAAGCAGAAGCAGGCATTCAACCTTTCTACTACCGTCATTCACAAAAGGCTACGAAGCTATGGATCGATATCCAGACTCTTCCCAAAGCAAACCCACTGGTCAAATTAAGGACAACCATGACCCGAAGATTCAAATCTCCGCTACAGAGGATGTCTCGAGCTCTAGAAGCAACAGCAACAATAACTGAGCGGATAGAAACTATCCAAGCATTCATAACACCACCATGGACAGCACGGATCCAAATGATATGCGAAAAAGATGGGGAAAAAGCTAGTGAACTCGCCAGCAAGGCAGTAGGCATCCTAATTGCTACAAGCACATCTGCCAGATCGGGAATCGTGGGTGTGGGAGGCTGTATAAGAGACACCCAAGCAGACAACAGCGGAAACAACATGTCTAGCTACTCTACCACGCTAGGCAAAAGGACAGAGCAGAATCCGTACACAGCGGAATTACAAGCGATTGCAACTGCCCTGGAACATATCCCACCTGAGACAAACCATAGGTGGATATCTATCCTTAGTAGTAACAGATCCGCACTGGCAGCAATCAGTCAACCCCGCCAACAATCTGGCCAAGCGACCATCCAGCGGATATACTCACTCGTTCAGCGCTTACAGCAACGAGAAAATGCGGTTAACACAATCTGGGTCCCAGCACAAATGGATATGGACTGGAAACAAAGAGCAAAAATGGAAGCACAGAGATCAACAAGAATAGGATGTCAACCAGAAAAGCAGCCGTTCCAAGCCAAAGCAACGGCTATCAGACTTGCCATGGATACAACACATCAGGACTGGACTCTCCCAGAGGGCATAGGAAAATACTCAAAAGCTATCGACATGGCGCTCCCAGGAAAGCATGTTAAAGACCTTTATGACGGATTAAATCGGAAAGAAGCAAAAACCCTGGTCCAACTTCGGACAGGAATGTCAAGGCTCAACAGCTATCTGAATAAGATAGGAGCGGTAGACTCTGACCTATGTGCCTGCGGCCAAGCAAGCGAGACAGTGGAACACTTTCTATTCCGCTGCACGCAATGGACAGCCATGAGAGAAGGCATGAACCAACGCACAGAGTCAAGACGAGGAAATCTTTCCTTCTTTCTTGGTGGAAAATCACGCTCAGATTCCGATCAATGGCAACCAGATATGAAGGCTGTCCAGGCAGTAATCAAGTACGCAATGGCAACAGGACGATTGGAACCCAAATCCGAATCCGAACCGCCATCGACGCAGTGAAATATGAAGAAATCCACCCCCTTTTTTCCCTTCTCAGGTAGATCTTGCTGCGGCCGCTGAAGATAGGACACCGCACACTTGGAGAAGATAACCTTTAAGATCATCTACTAGCCAACACACAGGGAACCCCTAAAAACACCATCCGAAGAATCCAAACACCAAGCAGACACGTTACAAGAACAAAATATGGGCTATCACGAGTTCAGGTCGGATCTGAGAGAAATGGATTATGTAATAAACGCATTAGTGCCCTATAGGGTTAGTTCCTCCGGGCGTAATAAACATCATTCATTCATTCAATCCATCATCCATATCATCTCGATTGATTCTTGTAGGATGTTAATGGCATGTTGCCTTGGTCGAGTTTATCTCAGTTGTCACCGGATGCAGAATGTCCGCTTTATCTCGCATAAAAAGGCCTTGTCGACAAGTGCTTATACGCGTTGGTCATGAGCTCCTTCATTGATTCTAGAGGCTAACTTACTGTAGTCGTGTCAAATCAAAGGATTGACCTTTTCAGATACACCTCAGGTCGATGGTTAATCGATGAGAAGCATCAGCTGAACCAACACTATGTCGAGTTCAATCTGGATCAACTATGCCGCCATGCTGCCTCATTATTTAGCAAGGACGCGAAGTGCACCGTGGAGAAGATAGAAGGGAACTACAATAAAGCGCTCATCCTTTAACTGGATGGGAATGAAGTGGTTGCGAAGATCCCATGCCTAAATGCTGGTCCACCAAAGTTGACTGTTGCTTCGGAAGCGGCCACCTTGAAGTTCTGTGCGTATAACTTCCCAGACGTATGTATCACGCTGATGATATAGTACGGACTCATCTCTCGGTTGCCATTCCAGAAGTCCTTGCTTGGAACTCAGATAAAGCCAACCCGGTTGGCACTGAGTATATCATCATGGAGAAACTCCCAGGCGTTCCACTAGCATATAAGTGGGATTCAATGAACATCCTAGACCGATACAAGATTATCGATCAGATTGTGGAGATGGAGAAGCAGCTACAAAACATCAGGCTACCAGCATACGGAAGTTTGTTCCTGCGGGATGCTTTCCCTGCCCTCCCTGGTCTTCCTGCGGATCTCGACCCTGCTGGGGTGTTTTGCATCGGGCCGTCATGTCAGCGTACATGGCGGCATGACTTTGGTCCTTGTGAGTTGTTATCTATCGTTCATTCAACAAGCTAATGGCTACAGGGACGTCTTTTCCCGATTTTGCGTTCTCGATTTGCCAACGACAGCTTGAATTCGCCAGAAAGAACAAAACTATCTTGGAACACCAATTGACCAGATTTGACCAGTCTCAAACCGTCAGCGAATATATTGATCTTTTGCAGAAGTTGTCAAAAATCCTCCCCATCTTGTCCCGCCACCCAGGCATTGTCGATGTATCTGACTCCATCCTGTGGCACCCGGATCTACACCTCGGGAATATCCTCGTTGATTCCACCGACCCTACGAAGATTACAGGAATCATCGACTGGCAGTCAATACAAGCAGCTCCTTTTTTCCTCCAGGCTCGATTCCCGGATTTCCTACGGCCGCCAAAGGGCTACATAGTCGGAACTGAGGTCCCGAGGTTGCCAGAGGACTACGATACATTGTCCCCAGAGGATCAGGAAGAGGCCAGGGAATCAGCTGGCATCACTGAGCAAATATTACGAAATGTCGTGTTTAGGATAACAAACCGACCTATGATGCTCTGGTGCTTGATCGAAGGCTGTGGGAGCCCTTTGCATGCAGTCAACCTTCGTACGGTAGCCTCGTCCCTCTGCGGAATTGTTTGATTCAACTGTCACAGGATTGGGAGAGCCTTGGTCTACCAGGTGTCTGCCCATTCCCTACTACTTCCGAGGATATAGAAAGAAATGATAGCCAGATGCGAGTATATCAGGATCGGAGGTGTCTCTGGGATCTCGTCACGACCAACCTATGTACCGATGACGCCGGCTGGGTTCCGCTTGATCGGTGGGAGTTGACCAAACAGCAAAATCGGGAACTCCTTAAGATGTACATTGAAACGATGAGTGAAGAGCTATCGCCAGAAGAGGCTGCAAGGAAATGGCCTTTTCCACCGGAAGCAGATTAATCACTCATTTCCTGGCTTTGCCAAGGTTAAAGAAGCCTGGCTACAAGGCATCACCAAGCACAGCAATGGTGATTTCACTTTACTCTATCTGATCCCACAGTGGAAGACAGGATCCGCAATGAACCAACTACTCATTCGTGTCTCTCATCCGTTAGCGTCTAGCTTCAGGACACGTTGCAGAGACCAGAGCAATTGATCCTGCTACTCTGGAGAACACTCCAACAATGGACAATCTGTTTACTTTCTCCAGAGACCGGGGCGTAGGATGAAGAAGTACTTTGATGAGGCTACTAAAGGTCCGCTCATATCTGATGACGAGGATTCAGCTGATTATTGTGGAGTCTGTTCAGAAAGATCTCCGGACGGCCCTCGGTCTCGATGGCTAGCTGTTCAGGGAATATAGGCGTTTTCAGCTCGCATTTCTTCCGGACGGATATATGGGATGTAAGTTTGGTCTAAACGACTTAGACTTAACTGACATCGCAGACTGGGATGTGTAAAGCCTGCGAGGGTTTCTGCTGAGATCCATCTCATGGTCACCTCCCATGAAACAACCATCCTCTGGCGAGCTCTACGCCCATCACCCATTCCCGTGCAATGCCGTGACAGCAGATCAACAAGAATGGCTTCAGCGTGCGATTGCCCTGCTCGCTCTGCGAGGAACGGAGTTGCTAGGGACCACGGGAGGGGATTACTGGCGAGACAATGCGGCTGCTTTTCAGCAGGCTGATTTAAAAGGATCCTGAAGAGTATCTCCGACGTCTCGGTTTTTATTCCGCAGGCCGGGAGTTGACGGTGACGGACGTGATAGATGTCCTGGCAATGACGCAGCCTTCCCTGGCACCATCGGGAGCAACTGGAACAAGCTGCGCGAAACATCATAGGGTCGCCGAGCTCAATAAATGCGTATGCATTGCCTCGGCGGGATTTCTCGCGTTTCCTGAAGGTGCTTCTGCAGTTGAGACTTTACCCTGTTGAGGACCATTTATTCCTTCCGCTGGGGCGTTTCGAGACTGTCCTGCATGTCAAAAACTTGCAGAGAGCATCGCCAATGCACTCTGAGGAGGCATGACAAAGGCCGAACGTGTAATGGATGCTCTGGTAGTGGTTTCTCTTGTATACTTGGGATGCTAATGCCGTGCAGCCTAGTCGTCACAACGGTTCTACGAATTCTGGGGTGTCATGTGGAGCCACTCCCGAGCAGTATGCGGCTGTCTCCTTGTTGATTCCACATGAGCCAGTGTCACTCCCATTCAGCTGTTTATACTCGATCGCCAGGATGATCCAAGAGATATCAACTTCATGTTTGACATAGGAATCGCCAGTAGTCACTGGTGATCCCAGTGCATGTTGTGCTGTTCAGATGAGTCTTTGTCAACTAAATCGGGACATACCTACCTTTCTGGCATGAATCTGAGAAACAGGCCATCACTTCTTGTCCCCAAGTTCCAACTGCTACGGGGACACCTCTACTCGATCATATCCGCGGTAGCGTACTATCAACCAAGGACATCCAAAGGGATCCATGCCGTACCAACTCAGTTATCCAAACAAGGGAGTGTCTATGAGTCAACCAGCAGAGGTCGGCTATAAGTGCCAACTGTCATCCGATGAAACCAGTTACAAAAGCGTCGGCGCCAGTTACAACGGTAGACAATGCAAAGTGGTGATCCAACCTGCGTGTATATCCTTAGATCAGACTGAGATATACTTCCCCTCAAAGCGAGGGTCTAAAGAGGAGGTCCGAGGTCTTCTAAGTATGCCAGCTATTCCTATAACAGGTTCCTTGTCATTGTCATCCTGATTCCTGAGTCCTAGTCTCTGACCAACTGGGATGCACTCAGTGAACTGTACAATCACACACTAGCTATAATTGATGGAATATCTCATCATGACGCATGACCTCCGGAATACCCGACCTCATCATGACATTACCTCCATCTTATAAACCGCCGACTCCCAAAATACAAATCATCACCAACATGGCCGAACGCATCACCAACACGATCAAGCAAGACCACCGCCAGATCGAAGCATGCTACATCAAAATCATCAACGCGCCTGATCGCGACGAGCAGACCCGGTTCCAGAACCTGTTCACCTGGGAACTGGCCCGGCACGCCATCGGCGAGGAACTGGTCGTGTATCCCGCGTTCGAGAAGCATCTTCCCGACGGGGCGAGCATCGCCGATAAGGACCGGCGAGAGCACCAGATCGTGCGTCCTGTCCTCTGCTACCGGGACTGAAACTGACGCGAGCAGATCAAAGAGAAACTCAAAGCGTTCCAGAACCTCGACCCGTCCAGCTTGGAGTTCATCCCCATGCTGCAATCGCTCATGGACGAGCTGCAGCAGCACATCCGGGAGGAGGAAACGAGCGACCTGGTGAAGCTGGACCAGGTGCTCTCCAACGACGATAGCATTGCTTTGTCGAAGATGTTCGAACGGACCAAGATCTTCGTGCCGACGCGGTCGCATCCCAGCGCGCCGAACAAGCCGCCGTTCGAAACGGCCGTGGGACTCTTGACGGCGCCGATTGATCAGGTGGCGGATTTGTTCCGGAAGTGGCCTCATGCAGTTCCGGTAGCTAGTCATGGCTCCTAGCCAGACAGATAGTTTAATTGACGTGACTATCCTTGTCCGCAAGTGTAATTGTGTCGGTGATTTTTACCTGCCTTCCCCCCTCCTTCATCCAATCCCCCTCGTCATCCGGCCTTAGAAGCAACCACAGGACCCGTCCCACGGCCGTGGCCTCGAGGAACGTCTTCAGCCGCGCGATGCCCGTCCGCCGGAGACAAACCAGCACCACAACCATGACCAGCACGGTCAAAGCCCCCGCCAGGACCACAAACGCCGGCACCGCATATGGGAGTCGGTACCGGATGCGCCGCGCGTAGACAGTGACAGGCACCGGAACGGGCCCGTCCACCCACCCCTTCGTACCGACCATGGCGTTGGCGGCGAAATCGGTCCAGACGAGATTGATCATTTCCGCGGCGCCGGCGGCACTCCGCGACAGACGCTGCCATTTCGCGTAGAGCGCCAGACTGGTCCAGCCGGAGTAGTCGGCGTAGGGCTGGTCGGCGGGCGGCTGGACGGTGAGGGCGCGGAACAGTGCCTGTGTGTAGAAGTCAACGCCGGGGAGATTCTGGCCGGCGGAGACGGGGACCGGGCCGAGGCCGTGGAGCAGGCTGGTAGCGTCGATGTAGCCGGGTAGGTAGAGAGAGGGTTTAGTCACGGTGGAGACGGCGTTGGTTGCGTTGGATACGATGCCCCAGAGAGGCGGTACAGTGGCCAGGTTGCGATCCGGGAGGTTCTCAACGGCCCAGGTGGGCAGCGCGGCATGGCTGTACGTCTTCGGACCCACAGAGGTGATGGTCAGCGCGTCCAGGCCCGTGCCGTTATACCTAAAGTCAACAGCTTTGACCACGGCCTTGACGGCGCTGGCGCAGCTGTACACGGGGATACTCCACGGGGAGCCCGGGTCGGTCCGCAAGGCCGAAACGCCGTCGGTGCGGTTGGCTGCACCGAAGACGAAGCCGCAGCCGACAAGAGTGCTGTCGATCGTGGATGGGCTGGACGCGGTTGTGCCGCCGCAGAGCGTTGCTATCTTGTCAGCAGGGCACATAGCCATGAGAAAGGACGTACTGGCAAGATCCAGGTGCTTCCTGGTAATCCCATGCGGGTTCCCCACCGTCAGATCCAGATACTGGCCCGCGTTGATCGTGGTCTGGATGCTGCGATACCCAGCCGTGAAGTTTGCCGTTCCTGGAATGCTGAATTTCTGCCCCGGCGTCACATCCAGCCTGGAGATATTCGACGGATCCGGATCGGTCGCGTTGAGATACACCAGCGTGAGGAAGTTGTTCAGCCACGCAGCAGCAAACGCCCTCTCGCGGAGATCAACCTCTTGCCCGTTGACAGGGACGGTCATCGACGGCCCCCGTCGCGGCAGCCCTGACAATCCGCCGTGGTCCGTCAAGACAAAGTTGCGGACCGCCAAACCCGTGTCGCCGTCCGGCGGCAGCTCAAAGTCGATGGTGAAGTTCAGCGGAACGCACTGCGTCTCCGGCTGGATGAACAGGATATCCTCGCGCCAGGTGGATCCGTACTTGAAGTCCCCCGCGGGGACGGTGTGGTTGCGGAACCCGACGCCCCCGTCCACCATATCGACGATCAACCCCTCGACCGGCTCCACCTTCTCGTCGAGGATGAGCACCTGCAGCGACCGGTAGGACGGCTTCGCATACCACCCGAGGATGCTATACCCGTCGGTCCCGTTGACGTAGGTCCGATACTGCATGTCGAAAATGCTGGACACGGACGGGCTGAACGCCGCAGCGCCGTCCCGGAACATCCCGAGCAGGGACTCCGGGACGCGACTCTCGTACACCACCGTGCAGTTCTGCAGCAGACCCTGCTGGCGACATGTCTTGTTCAGCGAGGACCCAGGACACGCGCGGTCGGTCCCACAGGTGCGTGTGAACGGGGCGCTGCTGCGAGCCGGGGTCCCGTATCCAAAGGCCGTGGTATCCTTGACATAGTTGAATTGGAGCGGGGTGGTGTGCCCTGGTTCAATCGAATCGTACAGTCCCAGGGGGGTCACGATGGAGGCCACGGAGACGATACCCAGGATGGCCGTATTCAGGTATCCAGTGATATTGACCCGTCGTCTGACGCCGGACGCGGACGCAGTGCTGGAGCTGAGGATGGTCGGCCAGAGGGAGGAGTGGAGGAAGCGGCCGAGGACGTTCCTAGAGAAGTCAATAGAGGCCAGCGTACTCAGACAGAAGACAAACCATGTTATGATGGAGTTCTCCTCGGAGAGAAAGGCAAGCAGAATAACCGGTAGAGCAAGAGGAAGGAGTAACTGCAGGATAAACACACCGGCGGCGATGAGGCCAGAGACCTCTGCCACGGTTAAACCAGTCATGGTTGAATCTGAGGTTGAGCCTCAATCAAGTTCAATACTGCATTTAGATATCTTTCGGACCATCTCCTGAATCCTGAATACTCCGGTGAATACGAGTCCCAAATTGGCTCATGGCGACATGGCCATGGCTCTATACGAGCTCTAGCGAAATGAAGCCGTCATGATTGGACTGGCCGATGATCGTCTCGTATACAGCCACATTGGGCAAAGGGTAGAAAGTACAGGATCCTCACAGTCCCAATCCTGCCATGACAGCCCCCACCAGCAACGCCCCATTCATTCCCGACGGGACGGCAGCATTCGGACTCGAGCTGGGAGTCGCAGACGCAGACGTTTTCCTCATCTCCGTGGTGGCGGCTATGGCCTGACCCGTCACGGACTTGGACGGCAACGCAGTCGCCTGTGTAGGATCCGGCGTAATGGCAGACGCATCGACAAGCTTGCAGCATCCTTCGCCCTCACACACCGTCCCCTGGGAACAGCACACCTGCTGCTTGGGGTTATAGCACCGCTGATTCGGATACGAGCCCGAACACCACTTGAGAGACGGGTACCGGCCGTTCTGGCTGCAGCATTCGTCGTTGGTCTGGCCGGAGGTGCAGGAGATGACATCGAGGAGACCGGAGGGTGTAGCCGTTGCGCTGGCGAGGGGGACGACGCCGTCTTTACCGGGGGTTCCAGGGCCCTATTCCGTCAGTAGTCAGTGACGCATTCAGGTGGATGGAAAGAGGGAATACCAAAGCATCGCAGCAGGAGTTATCCTTGGCCACACATGTAACTGTAACTGTTAGTAAGGAGCAAGGAAAAAACGGAGGGAAAGAGTACATCCGCCCTTGCAGCATTGCTCCCCCCTTTCCGGGTTGAAGCAGCCTGCATTGTCGCAGAGGATGTTCCCAGGACCGTAGCATTGCGAACAGGTCGATTCAATGGTGCAGTCACCGTCGCGGCGGAGGATGTTGGCATGGGACTGATGTCTGGGAAGAGGTTTGTGCCAGGTTGCCAGGACCTGGCTGGCGCAGAGGAGGATGAGCAGCTTCATGTTCCTTTGATTGATCGATGAAGTCAAGGAAGAGGAATCATCAGAGTCAAGAAAAGGAATTAAATACGAGCGCTAACCAAATGACTCAAATTATTGAACCACACTATTTCCCTTTCGTCGATTAATCTCCCTCGCCCGGTGGCGCATCAAATCCCCTGTGACTGTTGTGGCCAACACGTCGAAATCCGTCTCAGGGATCTCCTGATCCTCAAGTCTGTCCATGGCAGACTGCACTGCCTCACACTCCCAACACAGACACACATGGTACTCCATCCCGAAATACTTCCGAAACAGCACGGACGTCTCATCCGCCTGCGACCGGAGCACACTGGCTTGAATCGTATCGTCGTGGTTGACGAACCGTCCGGCCCGCATCTTCAGACCTGCCTCGTACACGCTCGCCGAGCACTGATGCGTATGCCACACCAGATCGATATCCAGCGTCGGCACGAGCACGGTGTTCGGACACAGGTTGAACAACTGCACGAAGTGATCATACCGATCAATCGCCCTGCTCAGCGTCCCCCGTGCCGCCGGACTGCAGATCCAGAGGTATCCCACCATTTTATCGACGAAGAGACGCTGGCGCTCGATGGCTGCGTAGAGGTAGGCCGCGTTTTCGGTTCGACGATTGATATCTCGGCAGCGGTCCAGAAAGGCCCGGTGCACGGGTTCGAGCGAGCCATGGAGCTCACTGATCCTTCCCGGAGCCCCGAACGTCTTCATGTTTGTTTCCATGATTGAGGTCAAGAGGGAGCTGAGGCCGTCCGGCTTGGGACTGAGTAGGTAGGCGACGAGATCCGGTTCTTGGCCGGTGAGGGCTTCAAACTGGTCGGCTTGGTCCGGTGGAAGGACGAAAGACCAGTCGTCAGGGTTCGTTGCCCGGTGCTATTCAGTCAGTCTCAATCCAGGCTCCGGAGGAGTAGCTTACAATCTCTGACCAGGGAAAGTTCACCCTGCGCATCTTCGTGATCTGATTCCGCTCGCAGTACCGTCGAAACCACTCCGGATTCAACAACGCGGAATGCCACGCAATCAGCACATCTGACGATTAGCATCATCCATCCCATCGTCGAATCAGCCATACCTAACGGGGGACAACAAGGCAGGTCCAGCGCCGCATCCCCATCGGCGGATAACTGTGCATCCATCTTCTTCAACCAGTCGAAGAACCTCACGACGCTGATTTGCAAGTACAGCTGCCATTTCTTGTCCCGTCGACTTGCGAAGGTCTTGTCCTTCAGCTTGATCGTTTCCTCGTACGAGTAGCCTTGGTGCTTCACGATGGTCGTGTGATGGGGAATGATCCCTAGTTTCTCATCCAACTGGGTTGAGTTGAGGACCTGCCGGCGGGTATGGTTGATGGCCTGGAGGAGCTCGAGATGTGCTGCGCATTGAGCGATGGTCGGCAGGGGAGCTGGATCCGATTCTTTCGGTTTGAATTCTTGAAACAGCGTGGGATCAGGCACCGGAGCGCCGGTGTTTAACTGATAGATTCGAGACCGCCAGCCATCGTGGTCGAGCTGTGTAGTCACAAGCTTGCTTTGCTCGTGGAGTTCTCTTTGCGAGGCGGTGCATAGAATCGTCATTTTGAAGCTGATCCTTCTTTCTGGCGGTAGTCCATAGCTCTGAGTATTTAATATCCAGCATGAGATACGGAGTACATCAGGTCAGCATGCCAAGCGAGGCTGAGCTCCTGTTGCCCGGTGCCCGAGACAGTGGCTGCATCTGCCTGGAAAGGCGCTGAATACGAGCTTCTTTGTGGTCACACGCCTTGGCAAGTCAGATTCACAGCTCAAGCCTCGTGGATCATGAGCTTGTGGTCATACGCCTTGACAGGCAGACATCCAGCCTTGAGCCTCATCTAGGTCATATGAGATGCGCCGCTTGAATGCATCCAGAATTGTATAAAGACATCTAGACCGCACCTCAGCTCTGATACATGAGTTGCCCATCAATCCAAAATGCCGAGGTTGTCAATGCTATTCGACAAGTCTCGTCGAACCCCAGTCGACTCCCAGACCCAAATCGGCGTCGCATCTGACTATCTCTTGACCGAGCTGCAATCGCTCTACTGGGCTGGCGTAAATCAAGAGATCGATGGCATTATTTCGACACTGCGACAATGGCAACAGCCCGGGTTTCAACATATCCACCCAGACGATACCCGCGAAACAATCGACGGCTTCGACACCTTCATCAACCAGGTCATCCCTCGCATTCCCATCGAAAATGTCCCCAAACTCGCCTCGCAGGATTCCTTTCGTCCCAACGATTACAAGGCCCGCGTGGTCCGGAGCCTGCATATCCGTGCCACCGAGTTGGCCGCCGAGAGAACAAGGAACAAGGTGAATGTTGCCGTTCACAAGGAACTGCTCCGGCGTCCCGTCGAGACAGACTCTGCTCGTCGAAGGGCACGGTTACTCCTTCAGGCAGCAGGATTTCTGGATATCGAAAAGGCCATTGAGCATCGACCGGTCACCACGGCTACGATCCTCACTCCCCAACTGCAGCTCACCAAAACACGCCTGCGCGGGTGTCTAGTCATCTCAGGCCTCCCATGCGCGGAATGCGAACAGATCATCCGCGGGAGCAGGTTCGAGCAACCCGGTAAACGTCCTGCCATCTGCGAGAACTGCTACTGGGCACGCCACTACGGCGACACCGCCTACACCAAGCGATACAAATATCTCGACTTGGATGTGGTCAACGACGCACTGTGGAAGCACAGGTGTCGTCGGTGCCGGAAGGAGGATGACAGAAACGTCCGGCCTAGCTCTTATGTTCATAACCCGTTGCTGCACCGCACTGCTAATGCCAAGTATCTGAGCATCCACGAGACGAGGAGGGAAAAGGGATCCAAACCTCGGCCACCCAGCTTGGCGCAGCTGATCCGGGAGGATAATGAATCGCCGCAGCGCACGGTTATCACGGCATGTGGCGGCAACAAGTGTTGTGCTGCAGACGAGGAGCGAATGTATAGGGATTTTGTGCAGGAGGATCCATGGAAGGACGTCCATATGGCGGTTCGGATCGGACCGTTGGTCATTGAGAATGGCAGCGCACAGTGCGTGAGGCCCCTGCTGTAGTAGAAGCGTACTAACGATATGCAGCAGAGGTGCCATCATCACGGTGCGTAATTCGATCTTTAACGGGCAAAACGAGGTCAGCCCTGGTCTTCACATCAGCGGTGAGTCAGAGAGGCAACTCTGGCGTCTGGATCGCCCTCGTCCGGGCAAACCAAAGCGCTACCAGGCCATACTGAAGCAAGTCATCGGGACGCCTTTCACGGGTTGGCCTCTATCTCCAACAGAAGAAGAGATCATCAATCTCCTGGTCGAAGCCATCGACAGTGACGATCCACACTCGGAATTGAAGAACAAAGTGAAACGATTCCTTCAGCCCTGGGTGTCGGTCTACCTCCAAAGCGTGGTTGGACGATTACTCGACCAGAACATCCCCGTGGCATGGGATAGGTCGAATAATTGCCAGCAATTCTGTGACTCGCTGCTGGACTGGCAGCTCTTCGGCGCCCTGTTCCCCGAGCCATCCATCACTCCCTCAGGAGGCAATCCTCAACCCCTGTATCGCATCAGCTTCCTATGCCGGCCCGGCGCATTCACCCGGCCCCCGTTCGATACCGCCAAGAGCGTGACCAGTGTGCCCTACGGACTGACAGAGGAATATCTCCGCCGCTTCTATTTCGGCTGCTATTCCGGACCCGACATAATTGATTCGCTGCACGAGTACTCGCTCGACTGGGCCCAATTCAGTGAGCACCTTTACCCCAACCAAGGCCTCTTCCCGTGGGACTGCACAGAGGCGGGGTACCGCTACCCCGTGAAATGCGGCAGCTGCACACTTTCGAAGCACCTCTGGGCCTTTCCGTTCGATTCCTGGTCGATCATCGCGTTGCACCTTTCCCGAGATCGATTCCTATATCCGGGTAGTACGGAGCCGAAGTTGGGGTCTTCCGAAGAGACATGGGTAAAGAACCGGCTCACCCTCCTCACAGCACTGGATGCCCTCTGTGCCGGTGCAACCGCCATGTCGCATGTGC
The DNA here is from genome assembly GCA_004769165.1 of Aspergillus cejpii. Taxonomy (NCBI): domain Eukaryota; kingdom Fungi; phylum Ascomycota; class Eurotiomycetes; order Eurotiales; family Aspergillaceae; genus Aspergillus; species Aspergillus cejpii. Next base: position 79,343 of record SMSW01000009.1, read on the forward strand.
CGCACTTCCGCGGGGCAACCAAATGGCTCCACGATCAATCTGACCCGACGACGGACCGGGTCAAACTAGGCGGCATCCACCGGGCCCAACCATACGGTCACGCCCTGGAGCAACGCCCACATGATGCGTTCTTCATAGCGGACTGGGCCCATCATAAATCCCGGTACCGCATAGAGTATTACGAAATAACACGCGATATACGTCATCAGCCACAGCACCCGAACAATGTGACGAGAAAGCATCGCCTTTCGGTTTACGGGGTAATTGATACTCCTCCATCGCATGTGGCGCCCCTTGAGGACCACAAGCCTCCCAACGCAGGGTTCGTGATATCGGCGAGTCTCATGGCCGGGTGTGGAGCTTGCGGGACTCAAACCAGTGCTGCGGATTGCGCAGCGAATTGCGGTGCAAGTTGTGGTGTTAGTTCTGGTGGTGGTGGTAGTAGTTGTGGTGGCGGTGGTAGTAGTTGTGGTGGTGGTAGTAGCTGTGGTGGTGGGAGTGGAGGAGGTGGATGCGGTGGTTGTGGTTGATCACTGCTCGAGTAAATGCTGAAGTTTCTAGCGTTGATTTATCTGAACAGACGTTGGCCGTGGACCACCCCTAGAATACCTCCCTGATGCAACGTTGTAGCTGTTCTGGTGTCAGTACAACATCACGCTCGTTCGTGTCCAAACGATTTTTATCCATGTCAACGTCGGCCAGCAAATGGCTCATATTTTCCTGCTAGAACTACTCATCGACTTCCCCTGCATAAGCTACCACTTCGACCTCCTCCTCTGAATCACTGAGGACCCCACGCCCCATGACGTCGCTGATGACATTCACGAGCCGAAAAACATTGCGATTCAATGAACGCAACAGATGCGCCACCTTGCGCTCGTGGCCCTCCAGCCACACGCTCATCAGACCTTCCAGATCCTTTTTGAGCCGGGCAGCGGCCGCATCACGATCGTCCCCCTTCATGTACATCAACTCGCGAGTATGGGCACGGAGCTGAGCACAGTACCGGCACTTTGCCTAGGGTGAGGCATGCGTATACTTGTGATTGGGCTTTTCTACCCACTGCTTGTAGCAGCGGGTGCAGGGCGTGGGACCATCAAGAATCAGCGATGGTGAATGAGAACGCTGCAGCGGCAGAGGCGGCGGAGTAGGAGGCGGCACTGGTGAAGGAGTTCGCACCGGCACAGGGGTTGGCACAGGAACAGGGGAGGGTGAACGAGAGACTGGCTCCGGAGAAGAATTGTGGGGGGCAGCTGGGCCAGCTGGCGATGATGGGACCTAAGGCAATCGTGATCTATCAGCAGGGAACAACCCATGAACATGAGGCGATACTTACAGGCGTGTGACGGGCTGAACTGCCACCAGTGTTCACTCTCTGCTTCTTTCTGGGACAAAGCTTATGGCGGGCTCGCTTGGACATCGCGATGTTCTTGGATCTGAACGGATCAGAGGTGATTCCTAGGCGAGAAAGGGACGTTTGGCTTACCTGCGAACTGAGGGATGAGATGCAGAGCGGTGGATGTAGATGGGAAGGATGGATTTGGGATGCTGAATCTACGGATGAGGCCTGGGGTATTTATCCCTAGTGCCCTGTGGTGGCTGATCGAGAAGCGCTTCAAAGGGAAGGACAAGCGAAGCACCAACCGCTGACGTTGCGCTGATCTCGATCCTCTGCGCAGCGTACGGCTCCTGGGCAGAGACAGGCTGGGCTGTTGGCCCTGCAACTGACGGAGCATGCCCTGCGACATGAGATTCGGTGTCGCCGGTGGCGCAAGCTGCCACTTCTTGACGATCAATGTCTTTCTCACTCGCCGAATACACATGAGGATAACAATCCGAACCTCTCCTTCGGAGTTGGAAAACCACCATTTGGCGTCCTCTCGGAGCCGCGGAAAAGATTCGCAAACACCCGTTTCGATCACAAGGCTTGGCCAGCGAGGTTGGTTCCTCCGGGAATTGGGGAAATGGCAGTCATCAGGCTGCTTGCCTTGACTACCTTGCGCAGAGGCGAGATGTGTGGTGGTTCCACCCCATGTGTATTCCGCCATTATATCGAGCCCCATTCCGAAGCAGATGAGATCAAGCTGCCGGCCGAAGTTACGTGTGGTGGCGTCATGGGCGGACGAGGGGAGAACTTTGAGGATGCCCGTAGATCCATCAAACATGAATCGATAGGAAACACCCTGGAGGGCATGCCTTTCATCATCCAACCGATCCCGGGCTGCCTTGGTCATACCCACAACTACAATGAACTGGTTTGCATCGTCGTCCTGGTTCAGCAAGTCAAAAGCATGCCGCACCGCGCGCTGCAGCGTTATCATGTTCGTGAAACGGATCAGGACATACTTGTCTGGGAGGTTCGCCATTAATCCGTGAGTCGCCTCCATATTAACCTGGGGGTTCTCGATACCAAAGTCAGAGAAGGAGCCTAATAACAGTTAATATCATTGCATTGCAAGAAGCACCAGAGATGATTGTCACAAGAGTGAGTGGTTGATGGATTGTCGCGTCGCGACTTGATTCTATTCGAAAACAGTAACTGTCATGTGATGTGGAGATCATGTGACTATTGCACGTGACTGTTGAGGAAATCGAGACAGATTCAGGATACAGAGTACACTGGCCATCTTTCGTGCAAGTTATGGCATTTCGGTTATTTCTATTCTTTGACAGGTTGTTTTTAATTAGCATATTAAGGAGACGATAATACAAGGAAGAAATCCATAGCACACACCATAGCATAGCCAAGTTTTTGAATAGCCACAACAGAAGGACAACAGGTATTGGCTGGCACTGTCTGTTTCATGGCACGGATTAACCCCTAGAATACCTCCCCAATGCAGCAGTGGAGCTGTTGTGGTGTTGTACAACATCCCACCCATTGCAATCCCTGTGGTGGCTGATCAAGAAGCGCTTCGAAGGGAAGGATAAGCGAAGCACCAGCCGCTGATGTTATGCTGATCTCGATCCTCTGTGCAGCGTACAGCTGCTGAGCAGAGCTGGCACACCAGAGGTGGCATCGGGGTGTGCTGTTAGCCCTGTAACTGACGGAGCATGCTCTGTGACATGGGTTTGGTGTCCCCAGTGGCGCAAGCTGCCACTTTTCGATGATCAATGTCCAGCTGGATGTATGCTCTGTATGATCTTGAGACTCGTCAGTGAGGTCATGTCTCCGACAATAGCTGCCATGGATCTTTGACTGAGAAAAACTGGGGACAGACCTTGTCAAACCAAGCTAGAGGACTAAATAAAAGCACTCTCGCTGGCTAAGTTGCGTTGGTTCCTCTGTAATGTGGGTGACTTCAGAAATTGAAACTGAAATGACCGGACTCTTGATGAACACAGCTTTTTTTGTCGAGAGGAGACTGTATCGACAATAAGTGCGTCCATATACAGGGATCATTGAAGCCTTAAGGGTATGACAAGATGGTCAATCGTATGCTAAGATATGGTAGTTAGTGGTTTGATTCGAAATACTAGAGGAGGGAAAGAGAAGAGGAAGGAAGGAGAAAACTATGGACTAGTCCAGTAGTGAATGGAACTTTTAAACAGGAAGTGACAACTGACAAGAAGAAGAAGAAGAAGTTAAGATATATTCTGCCTGAGGCAGAAGAGGCATGTGACTTGTTCTATCTCATCTCCTCTTCGTCTTCTCATCTTCTCTTCTTCACAGTCAAGGATCACTGATAATCTTTCTCATCCGTCATAAACTCCTCCTTATTCAAATGTCGAAACTTCCACCAGAAGATCACCGTCTGTACCGCCAATGCAACAGCCGGCGCTCCCCAGATCCAGATCAGCCATGGGTCCCTCGTAACCGGGATCAGAATCTCCCCCAAGGCGCTGCTCAACGCGTTCATGAACAGAAACACCGCCGTCACTAGCCCGCGCATACTCGGCGGCGACCGTGAATATGCCAGCTCATACGCTGTCACGTTGCAGAAACATTCGGACAGCGCCGACAGTACTGTATTGGGGATCTGCCACCAGATGCTCAGCGGACTCACGCCGTCACAATCAGACGCGTGGAACCCACACGGCGATGTCTTGTAGACACGCCATTGGACGAGTGCGCCAATCACGCTGGAGATGGTGGCGAGGATGAATCCAAAGGTGATCCGGCTGGCCGGACCGAAGGGGATATGGTACCGCGCCAGCGTGGGATAGACGACGTGGCTGAGGATGGGGATGGACACCATGATGGTCAGCGGGTTGAAGTTGTTGAGCAGGTCGTTGGGGGCGCCGTTAGTGGTCATGGAAGCGCCTTGGTTGGTCGACACGGCGCCGATTCCACCGTTGTTGAGGTACCAGATGGGGAAGTAGAGGAAGACTTCGGTGGCCACTGCATACGGTCAGACTCGTCGACAAGGAAATGGAGGACCTACCCAGAGTCCGTTGGACGTCGTCGACCAGCTTGTCATTCCAGTCCACTGAGATCCCCTGACTTGCAAGCACGCTCGGCCTCGCTGCGTCCCAGAATCCCTTCTTCCACACGAGATAATTGTTCCGTCGGAGGGCCGTGGATATGATCTTGGCTGCTTGACTGAGTTCGGAACTCCCGCTCGGCGGCTGCTTATACGTCCTCTTATAGACCAGCGCCAACAAGACGGGCAGTAGGAAGTAGATTGCGCCCGACAGCAAGAACGCCAGCCAGAAGCCAACATACTTTTCCGTGTACGCGGTCGCAAGCGTATAGAACGCGCCGACGTTCACGAACGCGTAGAAGATCAGCATCGTCCGTGTGGTGGTCAACTCAGGGTCCACGATGACCTTCTCCCCGGACTTGAGCACCTTGGTATACTGCTTCTTGTGTCGGTGTTGATCAAGGACCGTTGGCGCGATGTTGGGCTTGAAGATACCGGCCCCGATCGCCAGCAGAAAAAGTCCGATGATGAACGGCGGCGCGGCGTGCCCGGTCCCTTTCTGCAGGACGGATGGGATGGCCCCGATGATCTGGATGATATGTGCGACGCCGCAGAGAGCCACTCCCACGCAGATGGCCTTGTACCGGCCCACGTAGACGTCGGCCCACCTAAACCGTCAGTATGCTCTTGGAACCGGTCGAGCGACTTACCATCCTCCCAGGATTGGTAGAACATAAGCCAGGAAGTTGAACAGGAGGACTAGGCCTTGGCTCGCCTGCTGGCCCATTCCTAGTGCACCGGCAGTTTGCTGCGTGCCGCGTGGAGGAGCACCGGCTCCGTTTCCACCTGTCTCTGTCAGTGTATTTCCAATCCGAAGAGAAGGGAGTTATACCCTTGGGAAGGGGGAACTGGATGAAATTCGAAAAGACATTCTTGGCGCCATAGTATGAAGCCCGCTCGGCGAACTCGACAATACACAGCGAGAAGGAGACCAGAGGGAGGGTTTCGGCGACTTTGCGCAACGACGTCTTTTCTTCCTCGGTGGGAATGGGATACTCGCTGTCCGTGGGGATTTCGTCGTGCTTTTCGAGGTCGCGTTTGACTTCTGGGGAGGAGGTGGTGATATCGCCTGCTGCCACCGTCAGTACGATAGCCAACAGGGGAAGATATACATACCCATCTTGTTGGTTGATCTGCTGTGGTGAAAAAGACAGATGGGGTCTTTATCTGTCTGAGTGCTTGTCCACGCCATCCAGGCTTATTCGACGTAAGATCGGTCTCCGTCGGTTATCTCGCTTGATATATGGAAACAGCGAATTGGAAGAACCTTCCTGCAGAGTTCTGCTGAATGTAACCAAGCAGGGATTGCTTGACATGCTTGACATGCTTGTCAGGATTGGCAGCTGGCCTCAGTTTAGTCTGTATCACGCCATCACACATGGACTACAGCTGCTTGCTTCACTTGACGGTCTGTGTTTGCATCATTTCGAGAAGAATCTCACTATCGGTGTGTATCCTTGGTAAGTATGATGCTGATTTGACGGTAGAGTCCATGCTGACTTACTGACAGTCTACTTCCATCAATACCTTCAGTCCAGGTGTGAAGTACTCCTCATTCCTTGTTGCAGTCAGATCACCGAGGGGTAAATGGAGTACCCATTGTTGATCGGCCTGACTGAGAGGGTTGAGAGACCAGAGAAGAATCCGTGATGGCCAGGTGATAATGATAGGGATGGTTGTCGTCCTTGTCTGTCATTATGTGGGAATATCTGATCTGCTTAAGAACGGGTAAGATCTCCAGAGTCTGCCTCTCGTCAGTTGCATCAATCAGCCATTTTAACACATCTTTAGTTGTTTCCGAGTAGTAAGGCCTTGCTACTACACGAATCTCCGTGACTCCATTCCATCGATCTTGAATACGTCAAGCTGAATTGCGGATTATAAGCTGGACCTATAATGGTCGATTTGGGATCCAGGGATCGTGATATGCTCGATATCGAGAGACCATATCCAATGACTTGCATCAAGGCCATCGATCCCTGTCGGTCTGAATTTTCAGCTCCTCCACCACAATGCATGATCATCCTGCACCATTTGTCGGCTATGGATCAGTTCAGCCAGCCTCTCGGCCACATGGATAAAACAGGTACGATGGGCCTCGTCAAACTTGATCGGCAGTCTATTCTCAATCTAATCCTGCATGGATAGCCTAATTCATGTTCATGCCGCTGTTGAAATGTGATATATCGTGTTTGCAGCAAGATCTTTCCCAGAAAGATTGACAAAGATTTCCAATTAATCAACAATTCCCCGCAGCTGAATATGCAGGTGAAATTCGAATTCAATAGCTGTAGCTGGCGCAGCTGAACCTCTAGTATAAAAGCCAGGGACATCAGTTGCACTGACTATTCACACTCGAATTCAAAATGAAGATTTGCTTGATCAATTCCTCGTACGAAGGCGTCAACTCTCCTTTCGAGCAGGTATGTACTCGACATCTGTCAATTGATACACGCTGACCTTTACAGTATGACAGATTCCCCGACCCTAGCCGTTACATCTCTCCGGATCGCCATCAATTCGTGACTCGATTCGTGAGCAAGGAGAACGCAAAGGCGGAGATTGACGAAATCTGCAAAGAGGAATATGACTACTTCATGAACTACATGGTCAGTATCTGCTATCCAGTTCATGACTTCAACTGACGGATCAGTGGGGCATTGAATCCGACACGGTGGCCGGTGTCGAAGCCACTCGGTACCTCGAATCCAAAGGCGTCACGCTCCTGACCAATCCGTCCACCTTTCTGGCCAAGCATAAACTGGACCTGCAGAAAGCGGCGGTGAAATGCGGACTACGCGTTCCGATGGACACCCCCGGCAAGTATCCCAAGATCGTCAAGTACTCGGACGGCTACGGCTCGCTGAGCCTGGACGAGAAGTCGATCTGCTACTCGGAGCAAGCGGTGATCGACAGGGTGGCTCTGCTGCAGGACAACCACACGTTCGGCGTCCTGGTGCAGGATTACATCGTCGGCCGGGAGTTGTCGGTCATTGTGGTTGAGATGGGGAAGGAGGTCGTGGGCCTGACACCGCTGGAGTTTACCTTCCCGGATGATACACCCGCAGACCAGGCGTTTCTCACGTGGCACAACAAGTTCGAAGCGCTGGGGAAGGGGGTCATCAAGAGCTCGTTCTTGGAGGAAGAGCCACACAAGACGAATCTGCAGTCCGCCGCGGTGGAGGCGTTCAAGGCGATCGGGGCCAGCGGGGGCGGCGCCTGGGGGCGCGTGGACCTGCGACTGGAACACGGCACGGGCCACGTGTATGTCATCGAAGTCAACTGCATCCCGGCCGTGTTCTACCCGACGGACGACAGCTGCTCGGACGACGTGGTCCTGACCGAACGGTTCCCTGGAGGCCAGGCAGCCTTCTTCGACGTGCTTGTGGCAACGAAGGAGATGCAGCTGGGTCTGCACCGGAAGCAAAACGCGCACGTGGCGGGGGTTTACGACCGGTTCGCGCCGACGTACGATGCGTTGTGGCAGATGACCGAGCTGTCCCGGATCCAGCAGGATCTCGCGGCGCGGTTTGATTTTGGGGGGACGGTGTTGGACGTTGCCTGCGGGACAGGCGCCGTGGGTGAGGCATTGAATGCGCACGGCGTGCAAGCGACGATCGTCGGCATCGACATTTCGACCGGTATGTTGGAGTCGCCCAACATCAAGAAGTACTACCGGGAGGTTCATATCGGGCCAATGCAGGAACTAATCATGGTAAGTGTCTATCTTAGTACGGTCTGTACTGAGTACTGACTACTGAGCAGGGGGCCGGGGAACACGACCACATCACCTGCTTCGGGGCATTGCACTTCCTGACGGCGGTTCATTTCAATGCCGTGCTGGCGCGGATGTTCATGCTGGCTCAGAAGTCGGTCACTTTCGACGTGTATGACCTGGATGATGCGTACATCCACGGCATCAAGCAGAAGCACGGCGAGCTGACGTACAACGCCAACCACGTCCAGGCCGTGGAGGAGTTTGGTATTCCCCGAGGGTGGCGGCGAGTTCACCACGAGAAGAAGTACATGTTTTCGTCTCCGACGACACAGACGGGTGTGTATGGATATGTGGTGCGGTATGAAAGATCTTGATTATAATCCTAGAGGCGATCTACGTGAATGCACTTAGACAGACAGTAAAGACAGTTCAATTCATCCTATCGAAACTCCATCAACTATACGCGGCAATCGCCTTGGTAAAAGCATCGGCAATAGCCTTGTTGATCCTCGGCGCGATAGCAGCATACAACGGGGCCAATTTCTCCACGACAGCATCACCCAACTCCGCGGATAAATCCTTCTGTTTCTCGAGGTTGGACTTGACCAGGAAGGCCAGCGAGGCGACACCCAGCAGACCCTTGTCGAACTGGGGTTTCTTGGACACGATGTTGTCGAGGGTGGAGAAGATCTGGGGCTGGAGTTTGATGAAGGCGGACGAGACGGCGAGGGACTCTGCGTCGGAGAATTTGGCCGAGTCGGTGGTGGTCTCGATGGCGTCCTCGAGCGCGTTTTTCAGCTTCATGCTCTCGACCTCGATCTTGAGGGCCGTGAACGTGCCGAGTATACCGCCCTGGTACGCGGTGACCGTGGTATTGAGGGCGATCATTTGCTCGGAGATGGTGTGGACGGCGTCGACGACAGCGGTGGCATCCCGTTTGACAAGGGAAGTAGGGATAGCAGTGACCAGGGAGGCGACTGCAAGGAGGGAGAAGAACCGCATTTTGATGAGTTGATAGAAATGAAAGTGATGGTTGATGAGGAGGATGAGGATGAGGAAGACATGGAATCCTGGATTTTTATAGTCACTGTTGATGGATCTGCTTCATCTCAGTCCCCAGGTCAAGTTAGATTACACCCCGCAAGAAGGAAATTGCAACCAGGGGTCGCAGCAAATGGTCATCCTCTGTGGCTGAGGATGAACTGCTCCCCCACATGTGATCACATCCTCCCGAGGTTTTCACTATGCTATCGTCAAGAGTTGAGCTGTGCTGAACCTCGGATTGACATTGTCTTGTGAAGACAACTACCACGGGGTATAGATACAGTCAAAGAAAGCGAGTCCGTCTTGCAATCGTCAAAGACAATCCAATCAGAGCCAGTATGGCCCCCAGAATGCCAAACCACCATCCCAACCCGCTCCCGTTCTTCCCCGGGACCATGACATTCATCCCAAAAAGCCCGGTGATGACCTGCATCGGCACAATGCACGCCGCGATCACCGTCAACCGGCTGAGAGTGGCCACAATCTGGTTCCGCATCCGCGTTGAATCGAACGACAGCTGGCCCAGGTACTTGTGCTGCGACCGGGACAGGCGCTGCTCGCAATGCGCCAGGTTGGAGACCATGGTCAGGACGTGGTCCTGGATATCACTCAGGTACGAGACCACCTGGGTCGTGGACCCGATGATGCCGCAGTGCCGGGCGAAACACCGGATGACGTCGGTTTTGTCGTTGAGAAGCTGCCGGATCTGCAGCACCTGCTTGCGGGACTTGTAGATCTGCTGCAGCGCCAGTCCGATGTCATCCGGTCGGGTGATGGCGATGTTGTCCTCCACGGTCTCCACGCTGGCCTCGACGTGGTTGATCAGGGGGGCAAATCCGTCGACGATGTCGTCGCTGTGCTGTTAGCAATGTTTGGCAACTCGGGTGGGGACATACATCAAAGCATAACAGATCCAGTCACTCGTCAAGGCGAGATGACTCTGGTGATCCCGGATCCGACTGCGGACGTGGTCGGTGTGATGGCTGCTGCCAAACGTGAAGCTCAGGACTCCTTTGCGGAAAACAATAGCATAGACGTTAGGAGTATGCGCTCCCTCAACCTGCTGGGGCGGTCGTAGCGATACAAAGTAGTACGGTCCAAAGAGTTCGATCTTCTCGCGGGTTTCCCGGATTCGGATATCTTCCGTGGTCAGCGGATGGATGTCGAAGAGTCTCGACAGCAGTTCAATGTCTCCATCTGAAGGATCCGTGACATCGAGCCACCACAGCCCGTCATGTTCCTCCCCGTCCAGAAGCGCATGGAGCGGCCCATAGATCCGGGCCAGCGAGTTGATGCTGGACGCCTGAATCACCGAATCCAGTCGGCTGGCCAGGAAGCTGAACTGCGCGGTTTCGGAATCCGGATACTCCTCCCGATCACCCCCAGAATGTTTGTCAAAGCTCTTCCCCCTCTCCCTGGACAGTCCTCCCGACGCCGTCACAAGCCGTCGTAGGCCGGCGAGGAGCCCCATTTTGCTAGAGAAGTGGTAGTCGCAGCGACGGTAGGAGGTAGCATTGATTCTCGAGGGTCCATCCTGTGTGGGATGGATGAATGGGATGAGGCAATGATGCGTTCGAGGAGGTTCAGAGATTTCTCCAGGGTGGCAGTGCCATGCCAAGATCTTGGCTGTGGATTCGAATCTGGGGTATTCGAGTGAGCTTATCGATGAAAAGCTTTGACTGTTCTGTTTGATGAGATGAGATACTGATGAGATAGATGATATAGATGAGACAGTCGAGATGAGAAGATGAGAAGAGAAGAAAAGATGAGGATAAAGACGATGTCGACACCTCAGCATTCAGGCATTCAGGCAAAAATCTAGTCACGTGCCTCGTGTGTGAATAACTTCATCAAATCCAAATCAAGACAAATCCATCTTCATCCAGAATCAGGGGAAAATGAGTCTATTTCCCCGGTTAGACCCAGAAACAAAACTACGATGCAAGATTGATTTCTTCATCCTCACTTTCTGCTGCATCACCTACTTCTTCAACTATCTCGACCGGTCCAATCTCAGCAATGCCTATGTGTCAGGCATGAAGGAAGAGCTGTCCTTCCATGGCAATCAGCTCAATGTCATCAACACCGTCTTCACCGTGGGCTATATTCTCGGCCAGGTACCCAGCAATCTGGCCCTGACGTATTTCCCCCCGAGGATCTTCTTCCCCCTCATGATCCTCCTGTGGGGGGGGTTGACTATGATCACGGCCGCGGTGCACAGTCCACAGGGGATCATGGCCATCCGGTTCTTCCTGGGTCTGGCCGAGTCGAGCACCTTTGTGGGTACGCACTACATCCTGGGGTCCTGGTATACGGAACAGGAACTGGGAAAACGCAGCGGGATCTTTACGGCGTCGGGGCTGGCGGGGACGATGTTTGGAGGATTTATCCAGACGGGTATTCATTCCTCGTTGGACGGCACACGGGGGCTCTCCGGATGGAGATGGTTGTTCATAGTCAGTCCCCCAGGTCGTGCTTAATCCCTACTAACTCGGACAGATTGACGGGTTGATCACCCTTCCCATCGCCGTCTACGGCCTGCTTCTTTTTCCCGATACACCAGCCACGACTCGCGCTCCTTATCTCACCAAGTCGGAGCGTGCACTGGCCGTCTCCCGGTTACCAGCGACCAACACCGACCATGCTCCGTTGGACCGGGCGTTTTTCAAACGCACGTTCTCCACGTGGTACTGGTGGGCGTTCGTCATCCTCTGGGTCATCGCCGGCGAGACGGAGTCATTCTCGTCCAACTCGCTACTGGCGCTGTACATGAAATCCCACCCGGACACTCACTACACCATAGCGCAGCTGAACAACTACCCGACCGGCGTTCCGGCCGTCGGGATCATCTCCACGCTCGCCTGGGCCACGCTGACGGATCTCCACGGCAAACGGTACCTAGTCGCGTACTTCATCGGCCTCACCGGGGTCGCGACCTCGGTGCTGATCCTGACGCGGTTCGAGTCCACTCCGACCGTCTTCGGGGCGTATTACTGGGCCGGTGCAGTATATGCCTGCCAGGCGACGTTCTTCGCGTGGTGCAACGACGCCATGCGGTCGCAGGACGCGCGGCAGCGATCCGTCGTCATCGCCAGTATGAACATGGGCAGCAACGCCGTGAATGCATGGTGGAGCATCCTGTTCTACTCGGCGGATTTGGCGCCGCGGTTCACGCGGGGGATGTGGGCGATGATTGGATGTTCGGTCGCTTTGGTGATTTGGGCGTCGTGGATTGTATATATGATGGTGGGGGAGGGGGATTCCCTAGAAAGTGAGGATGTATCTATACAGCCGAAGGGTTGAAATCTATACACTTCTTTACCTTGGTGTCCTACAGGGTCTCCCACAGCAACATCTGATCATTAATGTGCCTGACTCGGAGGATACAGCAAATGACAAAAACCGATCTCTCGGACAGGTCGGCTGAACGGCAGTCTTATATCCAGGAGAATCGGATGAATCAGATGAAGTGTTTTTACAGAAAGCAATCTTAACCCGGGCCGGACGGCAGGTATACTCCAGGATGAGTCGACATGTTCTGAAATATACGAGATGTTCGCCGGGAGATCATCTTGAGCGCTCACTCTGCGGTCTGAACGGACGTGAATCTACAGATGGACGAGTATCTGACAGGCGAGACCGTACAAGGAGTCCTCTACATAGAGTTGACAGGCCTGCACTAACACCCCAGTACACTACATATGTCATGAACAGGTTCAATACTGAGAATACCAGTAGGTTGACTCATGATACAGCTGCAACAAACTCCTTAAGACTCAGTCCCGTCGAGTCCGCCTTCCAGGTATGTGAATGTGACGGTGCGAGTCCCTGCAGCCCAGTATACCAATCGACTTCACTCATATCATACACTCGAATGGTCAATTGATGCCGGGAGAGGGTGACCTTCATCTTCTTCGGTCCATCCGACTCAGCCGCCAGCAACTCCCCGCGATGTGGATACGTCGCCGCCCACAACAGGGGCTCATTCGTTTCCTTTGCATCGGTTGGTTCTGGGGAGGTTGGGGAGGATAGGGAGGACATAGCCGAGACGATGTCCAGCGTGAGGAAGTGCAATACCATGGACGCTACCTGGTCATGCAGCCCAACGCGACTCGGGGGTTGGACATCAGGGTAATGGGGCAGGCTGAGGGCAACCTCAAAATGCGTCCCAAAAGGCGGCACAGTGAGATTGGTCCGGGCTCTCACTGTGAAGGAGCTCTGGGGGGTCACCAGATCGATGGAGAATGTGGACTCGAGTGGCTGGAGGAATTGCCCGACCAGGCCTTCCACCGTCGGGACTGAATGGTCGATTTTGGCCAGGTTTACCGATGAGTATGGTGTTGCCGTGAACTTGGATTCGAACCCAGCTGCTTGAACTACCGCATAGACATCCTTCAAAAACGACTCGAGCCATCGTACGTGATAACTGTGCTGGAGATATGCCATGGTCGGCCGCAAAAGCTGGTATTCAGGGGTCTGTCGGCGTTTCTGCGTCAATGGAGGAGGCGGCTGGGTTCGTCGGCGCAGATTCTGACGGTGAGCGTATGACAAGAGGATCCGAATCGAATGGGCCAGCGCATCGGCAAGCACGTTCTGCTCGCTTGTCGCGCTGTCACTGGCGTAAGCTTCTTCAGGATCCACAAGGTCGAGGAGGATCTCCTGCTCTTCGGACACCGAGAACTGGACCAAATTCTGCCGTGTTGAGACCCCTTGGCTGCCCATGATCCTTGCCTCGCGGACCAGTTCATGGAACAACTCCTCCTCGTATAGAGTATCTCGCGCTTGAAGAATCCGGCCTTCGATCGACTCGTCCTGGGAGACCGACCGGTGTGGCTTCGAACAACCCGTAATAGTCCCGCGATCTTTCACCCGTACGCGCACCGTCTTCGCCTGCGCTGGTAAACCCTTATCCAGCATGAGTGCGCCGTCCTCCGATCGTCGTAGGGCCGCAAGTCCACGGTCGCGAAAAATCGGGGTGGCTGTAAACGGTCAACATGAGCTCACACATCCCCCCTGTCAACATGCCTTCGAGGAACCCGTATTGTACACCCAACGCCTGTCTTTCCCTGGGCAACCTGCACACTTTCCAGCCCTTGTCCTTGACCGCCAGAACTTCATTCCAGTATCTCGTCTCGGAAGTGACCTCAGTTTCCAGTCTGGCCGCGGACTTCAACAGTTTGTCGGCAGCAGAGTTAAAATTCTGCAACCTCCATCCTCGCGATACCGCCTTTGTATCTTGAACCGCTGCTTCGGACTTCGGGGGAGGATTGACGACTTCGGTGTTGAGGGAGCCGAGGGGGACGGCTTGTTTCAGGAACGCAGACAGGGAGGTTTCGGCTTGTCGCGGGGTATGTTTGGAGAGTAGTAACGAAATAAAATCAAGGGCAAACATCGCTTCCATATGTGCCTGCCTGCAGAGCTTTAGTACGAGTCCAAGTCATCGAATGCATGCTTACATTGCAAACTGGGTTATCTCGGCACGCCGTTTATACAGCTGTTCCAGCCGTTCTGTCGTATCCAGCTCTGCCGGTCCTTCACCCTCATCTTCGTCGATTGTGTATTCCCTGCTCTCTTCCTCGATTTCTGCGCGGAGAGTCTCCTCGTTGACATCACGGAAAGATCCCCACTGAGCGTTGATCTGGGCGATTTCGACGGGTAGCGGATCTTGACGGTCGTGTTTCTCAACGAGGGGACGGAGGGGAAGGGTAAAGGCGTCGGCCATGACTTTTAGGATCTCTCATCTCGTACTGTAGAAGGAGAAGTGTTCATGATGGAAGTTGGAGATTGCGTCACGTGACTTGCGACAGAAAACAATCGATGAACAGGGTCAATAAGGATTGACGGTGTCAATTGATTGAAACGATAATGATTCTTATCTTGGATTGCAGACAGAACGCTCAAAGGTCTATTCTGTATGGAGTACTCTGTATCTACTGCTTGGGATCAAGTCACTGCTCTCTGTATATATTCCGCATCCGTCTAGTGTCTCTTCTGCAATGGACTACGTTCCTACTACGGAGTACAAGACAACATCAAGCACTTTGATTAAGTAGATTTGGATATGTATCTAGTTTGAAGCACTCATCCTGAGACCACCATACTGTAGACAACACCTTGAACTGGACTGATATGCCTCTGAATGAGCGTTCGATAATACCCCGTAGTCCGTATCCGTACAACCAAGACTGATATGGCCTGATGAGTACACCAGGAGGAACTGCTAGGCAATACGGAGACGAATCAGGCCATACAATCAAATGAGACGCTGATAAGGGATAATAACCCCCTGGCCCTCTGACTTGGCCTGATCGTATGGCCTTATGGTCAAGGCTCAGGGGTCGCTCAGGAGTCAGACTCGGAATGGTTCGTCACTTCACTCTTCACTCTTTCTGAGTAGAATGACCAAAGCTGAAGAAGGAGAAGCCAGAGAAACATGAAGTGATCGATTCGAGAGAAGTGCAGAGTATGGAGTAATCTGTTCAGGAGTGACTCGAGAGATTCACGTGCGTAATCTTCACGTGACCCACGCTAAGACCAAAACGGAGCGGGGCGTGACGTTGAGCTTTATCGCTGTTGGCTGGTGACGCAGTGAGATGCCTCATCTTGCGCAAGGGGTCGCTGGTTGATCCAGCTATAAGTTCTGCTTCTTTTCTGTCTGCAACCCTTTTATCTTTCATCATTATCTTTGATTTCATCTGACTAGCGATAATTTGACCAGTTGAGTTTCCCGTTTCTCTCACCGGATCTCCTACTCCGTACTACCTGTCTTATTGCAGCAACGCTGTTGTCTGGCACTTCTAACCAATCAATCAGAGGATGGATTGCAAAACCCCCGTCGAACCACCCAAGAGACGCCGTATTGGTGTCCTCACCTCTGGTGGGGATGCTCCTGGTATGAACGGAGCTGTGCGCGCCGTCATTCGCATGGCGATCTACTCCGACTGCGAGGCCTACGCTGTGTTCGAAGGATACGAAGGATTGGTGCATGGAGGTGATATGATTCGTCAGTTGCACTGGGAGGACGTCCGGGGCTGGCTCTCCAAGGGTGGTACTCTGATTGGGTCCGCTCGGAGCATGGCTTTCCGCGAACGCGAGGGTCGTCTCAAGGCTGCGAAGAATATGATCCTCCGGGGTATCGATGCGTTGGTGGTGTGCGGTGGCGATGGAAGTTTGACCGGGGCCGATGTCTTCCGTTCGGAATGGCCTGGTCTGCTGGAAGAACTGGTTCAGATTGGGGAGTTGACCGAAGAGCAGATCAAGCCGTACACGGTGTTGAACATTGTCGGCTTGGTGGGTTCCATCGACAACGACATGTCCGGTACCGACGCGACCATTGGCTGCTACTCCTCTCTCACGCGCATCTGCGATGCTGTCGACGACGTCTTCGATACGGCCTTTTCACACCAGCGCGGTTTCGTCATTGAGGTGATGGGGCGGCACTGTGGTTGGTTGGCCTTGATGGCTGCCATCAGCACGGGCGCCGACTGGCTGTTCATCCCGGAGATGCCGCCTCGCGATGGATGGGAGAATGACATGTGCACTATGATTACGAAGGTGGGTGGCCCGTGAGGTGATAAGAATGCGCTGACAGATGTGCCTAGAACCGAAAGGAACGCGGCAAACGTCGAACTATCGTGATCATAGCCGAAGGCGCCCAAGACCGCAGTCTCAACAAGATCTCCAGTTCAACAATCAAAGATATCCTCACTCAGCGACTTGGGCTGGATACCAGGGTCACCGTGTTGGGACATACTCAGAGGGGGGGGCCGGCTTGTGCGTATGATCGCTGGCTCTCTACGTTGCAGGGAGTTGAGGCCGTCCGGGCCGTCTTGGACATGAAGCCCGACTCGCCATCGCCGGTCATCACGATTCGCGAGAACAAGATCATGCGCACACCGTTGATGGACGCCGTGCAGGAGACCAAGGAGGTTGCGAAGCTCATCCACGACAAGAACTTTGAGGCGGCGATGACCATGCGGGATGCCGAATTCAAGGAGTACTATTTTGCGTATCTCAACACTACGATGCCTTATCATCCTAAGATGGTCGTCGCAGAAGATAAGGTGCGTACTCATATCAATGGTGGATGTCACTAATGTCAACAGAGAATGCGTATCGCCATCGTCCATGTTGGAGCCCCCGCCGGAGGGATGAACCAAGCCACCCGTGCGGCCGTCGGGTACTGCCTGACCCGTGGACACACCCCGCTGGCGATCCACAACGGGTTCCCCGGTCTCTGCCGCCACCACGATGACAAGCCGGTCGGCTCGGTCCGCGAGGTCAAGTGGCTGGAGGCAAATGCGTGGGTCAACGAGGGTGGGTCGGACATCGGAACCAACCGGAGCCTGCCGTCGGAGGACATGGAGACCACGGCGATGTGTTTTGAGAAGTTCCAGTTCGACGGTCTGTTTGTGATCGGTGGGTTCGAGGCGTTTACGGCTGTCAGCCAGCTTCGCCAGGCGCGCGACAAATACC
Organism: Aspergillus cejpii; assembly: GCA_004769165.1. Taxonomy (NCBI): domain Eukaryota; kingdom Fungi; phylum Ascomycota; class Eurotiomycetes; order Eurotiales; family Aspergillaceae; genus Aspergillus; species Aspergillus cejpii. Next base: position 97,004 of record SMSW01000009.1, read on the forward strand.
CGGTGTTCAAGATCCCGATGGTGGTGCTGCCAGCCACAATTTCCAACAACGTGCCGGGGACGGAGTACTCGCTGGGCAGCGACACGTGTCTCAACACGCTGATTGATTTCTGCGATGCGATCCGCCAGTCGGCCTCGTCGTCCCGTCGCCGGGTGTTTGTCATTGAGACGCAGGGCGGCAAGTCCGGTTACATCGCGACGACTGCCGGTCTTGCGGTGGGCGCCACGGCGGTCTACATCCCCGAAGAAGGAATCAACATCAAGATGCTGTCGGACGACATTGATTTCCTGCGCGAGAACTTCTCCCGCGACATGGGGGCCAACCGGGCGGGCAAACTCATCCTGCGGAACGAGTGCGCATCCAACACGTACACGACGCAGGTGATCGCGGACATCCTCAAAGAGGAGGCGCGGGGCCGGTTCGAGTCGCGTGCTGCAGTCCCTGGACATTTCCAGCAGGGCGGCAAGCCATCACCGATGGACCGGATCCGGGCTCTGCGGATGGCGACCAAGTGCATGATGCACCTGGAAACGTACGCGGGGCGGACCCGGGACGAGATCGCGGCGGACCCGATGTCAGCAACGGTGATCGGAGTGAAGGGGTCGCAGGTGCTGTTCTCGGCGATGGGAGGAGAGGACGGGTTGGAGGCGACGGAGACGGATTGGGAACGGCGACGTCCGAAGACGGAATTCTGGCTGGAGCTGCAGAACTACGTCAACATCCTGTCTGGACGGGCAGTGGCGGGGAAGGTGATGTGGTCATGTTATGAGGGTATGCATCCGAGTACATCTCAAGGACAATACTGACGATGACAGCCATTGACCCGTCGGCACCTACATCGCCGTGATGGCAGGAATGGATTTAGAGTCTTGGTATGGAATCTGGTATTATGCATAGTCAAATAAATCAATCAAATCTTGTCCAATTTGTCCAAGTCCGACTCCAACTCCTCCAGTTCATCCAAAAGTTGTACCGTTTCAGCAGGACTGGCGATCCAGGCCGTAGTCGAAGCCAACCGAGCCTGTAACGTAAGCTACGTCTAAAAAGCAGGATGAAGACGAACCTTGAAATCATTCGCACCGGCCGATAGGAACTGATCACCGATATGTAGGGTACGTGAAGGGTCGATACCGCCGAAATACTGCTGACAGGCACGTACACCCCAGGATTTATCGCCAATGTCGACGAAGACATCATTTCCACCTTCATATCATCAGCACCATCACCATCATATCATCAGCAGGGGAGGAGAATGACCGTTAAAAGCGCAAAAAGGCAGTGTAGCCCCCACCGCCGATCTCTCAATGGTATTCTGCACGACGAGGACGGTCTCCTCGAGTTGTTCGCGGTGGATTTTCCCGCGGTCGGTCGGGTAGACGCCCACGGCGCGGTCCTTGCGGAGAACCATGACGGGGAGGTGCAGGGTGGCTGCACACGCACGCAGCGACTCCTCGGCGAGATCCAGCAGACGGACGATATCATCTGCCCGCCACGCCTTCATCTCATCGAGGAGCCAGTCGTCGCGCGGGACGTAGGCCAGACGATACGGGGAGGCGGCGTCAAACTGGAAGAGGAAGTTACTCTCGCCGCCCATGACGACGAGGGCGGATTTCTGCTCGGCGGTGAGGGCGGAGTCGTGCACTGCGTCGAGCAGCCCTTTCAGTCGCTCGTAGTACCGCGCCGCGTCGGTGTATCCGGCTGCGGTGACGATGGCGACGCGCACGCCGCGGTGGAGGAGACGGAGGAGACGTGGGAGGACGGGGTTGTCGGGGGTGAGACACGCGCCGTCATCGTAGAGGGTGACGTCTCCGTCGAAGGTGACGAGGTCGAGACCGGACCGGGGTCCGGACCCGGATCCGCGGACGAGCCCGAGGAGCTGCGCCGTGTTGAGGATGAGACGGATGTCGTTGAACGAGGGGGCCACGAAGCGGCGTCGGCTGATGAAGCGACGACTATCCTGGTACTTGAACGCGGCCTCGAGGGGGAGAGCACTGAAAAAGGAGCCGACGGTGGGGACGAGCAGTTTCAGTTTGGATTTCCCGGGGGCGGCGATTCGTTCATGTTCGACTGTACAGCCAGTCAGCCTTGCTTCTGCCTGAGGGTGACTGCGTACTGTGATCTCCGATGAGCTTCTCAACGTCACGGAAGATCTCCGCATAGCGTTGATGGGTGTCTACCGCGACAGCGAGGTTCCTGTCTTCCTGGTAGACGGCAGTCGGCTGGGAGTGCAGCACAAACGGAACAGCCAGAAGGCCCTATTCATAAGCTTTATCCATTAATAGGATAGATGCACTCACTTTGATCCATTCAATCTAGAGTAATCAGCTGGATTCTTACTAGAGGATGGAGATGACTTACCAACTGGTCTCGACGATGCGACTACTCGGTCAGCATCTATCAACCACTGCGGCATCGACATACCTTGAGAGCATCTAAACAGTCAGTAATTGAATCTCTTGATATTTAGAAACGTACATTCAACACGATAGCGAGTGGTCATGGTGAGTTGATGAAAAGAAGAAGAGAAGAGAGATTTCCCCGCTTTATATAAAAATGCCAAGAGTACAGAGTCACACTCACACCGACTTTATCAGACAGAAGAGCTATGATGTCTCCCATATAATCCAATCTTATACCATGGCAGCTCAAACAACTGATCCATACTCTCTAAAGATAGTCCCGCCGTCTCCGGTACACTGACAAACACCCATACCCCCCCGATTACTGTCACCGCTGCAAAACACCAGAACGTCCCCTTGGGCGTGATCCCCCCGTCAGACACCCGGAGGAGCATGTTCGGTACCGCTCGCGAGTTCCCGTACTGGTTGGCAAAGTGCAACGTCATGGCGATGGAGGTGGCCAGCGCTCGGATCCGCAGCGGGAACAGCTCCGCCGTGAGCAGATACTGCATCGAGTTCCACCCCAGGGCCCAGCCAAACCCAGACACGTAGATCATCGCGATCGCGCCCCGGCTGACCCCGGTCTTGGACGGGGGGATCCCATCGACCATCCCCATCGGGACAGCGGTCAAAAATGCCGCGACGTAGATCATCGCGATCGCCTGCAGGGTGATCCCGATGAGGAGCGAGCGTTTGCGCCCGATCACGTCGACCAGGAACAGCGCGCAGGTGATCGCCGCGACGAGCTTGACGATGCCAAACACCCCTGTGATGAGGAGGGATTCATCCGAGCCCTCGATCCCGAGGAGTCGGAACAGGTCCGGCGCATAGAGGGTGATGGAGCCGGCGCCGGACCACTGTGAGAGGATCTGCGACATGGAGGTGAGATACAGCCGGTAGAGATTCGCGGGGACGAACGTCTCCTTGAGCACACCGCGCCATGTGTCCGTGGTGGCCTGTATCTCGGCCTCGTGGGAGTGCGCGATCGCCGTGATCTCCTGCACGACGTACTCGTGGTGTTCGGGGAGGTGTCGCAAGCGGGCTAAATTGTGCAGAGCATGGTCATATCGACCTTTTTTGATCAAAAACCGAGGAGACTCGTACTGAAGAAAGGAGAGGAGGAAGATCAGGCCGGAGAAGATGATGTGTAGACTTGTTGGGACCAGCCATCTCTTGTGGGTGTTGTCGCCCAAATGGACCTGGCAGCCGTAGTTGGTGAAGTAGGCGAGAACGATCCCCAGGTAGACGAAGCCGGTAAAGACGCAGGTACAGAGACCGCGAATCGACGCAGGGGCCTCAAGTCAAGTCAGATAAAGTATTTATGTGAAGACTCGAACTTACAATCTCAGCCAGATACACCGGACCAACAACGACTGTCTGGCCGACACCCAGACCGGCGATGAACCGACCGGCATAGATGGCCCCCAGGTTCCCATTCGCAGCCATGAAGATGGCAATCCCCACGATCCATAGAACACATAGCTGACGAGTGGCCCAGATGCGACCGATGCGATCACAAACAACGAAGGCACTGACAGTCAGCTTCATTCAGTCAGTCAGTCAGTCAGTCAGGTAGACTTACAATAGAGCACCCCCCACAGACCCAATCTGAACCATCGCCGACACATTCGCCTTGATATTGGTTTGCTGCACGGCGCTGTACTGACTGAAATGGATCGTCCGTTGGAAGTCCTTCGAGTTGAAAGCCCCCGAGATCAATCCCTCATCCACGCCCCGGGCAGCGCCCATCAACCCGAACGAGAACACGGCAAACCAAAGTCTCCAGTTGAAGACCTGGTTTGGTTCGGGGAGGTGCTTCAACCGGAAGATGTTAACGGGTTTTGACCCGGCCATCTTGCGAGGACGGGATGTAGCTTGATGTCGATACTGCAGAATGTCGATGATATATTCGGAATCTCCGAGTCGAACTTCTAGATTGACAGCAGTTCATGACTCGTAGTAAGGTCAGGTGTTTGTGTAACCGCTGTCTAGACTTACTCCAACAAGTTGCAGGGATAACCCGTAAGCAGAGATTGTAGATGCTATAGAATTATGTCTCAGTCACTGTAGACAGATTATCAACAACTACGAACGCCAGCGAAATGCAGGATTCCGCCAATCCAACTCCTGAATCTCCTGCTGGGAGAGTCCCGCCAGTGCCTGGTCCACGTCCACCCTCTCCCGCTTCCTATTATCCCACCGCATCCACATCCACAGCAGCGCTCCCAGGATCATCATTACCGACGAGGTGGCCAGGTTGAGACCGTTGCCGATGTGGTAGTTGGGAGCGTCGAACGGCAGGAATGACCACGTGGAGATCAACCCGCCAATGTTGCCGAACATCACCGTCGTGCCGATCGCGGACGAACGCGCCGTGTCCGAGACCACGTTGTTCGAAACGTTCGCGTTGCAAAGCGCACCAAAGGCGAATGCTCCGCTGGCGATGAGGAAGGTGGCACCGTACCGGACCATCCCATCCGTACTGGCCAGGAACATCACATACCCAACCATCATGAGCAAAGGCGCAGTCACGAAGAAGATCATGCGCTGGTCCAAGCGCCAGCTGAGAAAAGGGAACAGCACCGTGAAGAACGACCCGACAATATAAGGCGGAACGGTGCGCAGCTGCTGCGAGATAACCGTCGCATGTGGGTAGATGGTCTTGACGATCGTGGGCGCGAAGAATGCGAGGCCCTGCACCGTGACGTTGTCGAGGAGGAAGATGACCGACGTCGCCAGCGTCACCGGACTGAAGATGCCCCGGAACATCTTCGCCTTGTCCATCTTATCCAGCACCTCCGTCGTGGCGACCCGCTCCGACTTGACGCGGGCCACCGCCAGGTCCTTTTCCTCCTGCGTCAGCCACCGTGCCGTCTCAGGCCGGTCGGTCAACGTGAGGAACGAGATCAAACCCAGCCCGACGGTGATGATACCCTCGATGGCGAAGATCATACGCCAGGTGTGCAGGCCTCCAAAATGGTCCAGCTTCAAAATGGCCGACGCGAGCAGACCACCGAACGCACCGGCAAGCGGCGACATGACGATGTAGAGCGACAGGCGGAAGGCGAGCTCGCTGCGACGGTACCAACGGGACAGATAGTAAGCGATACCGGGCAACATTCCCGCCTCGAACATGCCCAGCAAAAACCTGACCCCAGATGCGGCACGGAAGTCGTGCACAAACGCTGTACCGATCGAACAGATGCCAAACCCCAAGGTGATGGCAGGGATGAACCAGCCCGGACCGATCCACTTGCAGGCAATGTTGCAAGGAATCTCAAACAAAATGTAGGAGATGTAGAATATCGACAAGAGGGCGTTGTAGTCGTTGTTCTTGAGTCCGAGGTCTTTCTCCAATCCGGCGAGCTTGGCGTTGCCTGTACTGGTCAGTCGACGTACTAGTGGAGGAGAGTATATCCCGTACCGATATTCGCTCTGTCGATAAAACAAAACAGATAGACCAATGCAACCGTGGGCACGATGTAGAGGTCAATCTTCAACCGAAGTCGGGCTTCCGCAGCACGATCAAATTCCACCAAAGCATGCCCGTACTGGTCGGTGGCCAGTTGACCACGACTGGCAGCTTCATGAGCCGTCTCCTGAGCAAATTTTTCCGTGTGTTGGGCCACACCCTTTTCCTCCGCCATGATGTCGAGAGTGAATCGAGGATGACCTTTCGATTAGAATCGCATTAGCAATGCTTTATACCTGATCTCATCGGATAGGAAGATCGAGTGGGATCTGCCGAATCTCGCGACGGAAACGACTTTCGGAAGGCTCACTGAATCTGGGGTTGACTAGATCTAGAGTAATGCGGGGTAGTCAGTCAATGAATAGCTTCAGTTTCAATTTTGTTGGAGACAGTTAATTACCACTTGATGGTGACTTCACGGTAGTGATGCGGCAGATGATGTGGGAAGTCCAATTTTCCGAGGCATTGAGTTGATGTTGAGTCAACTGCAGATGCAAGAGTCTAGACACGCCCTGTGCCCACACATTTTTCTGATAACGGTGAATCAACGAATCAGGATCAAGGGAATCATCGAAAAGCCAGGAACCAATCCAACGATATGCTTCGTTTAATATCTCAGTAATCGTTCTTGGTGATTGTCCACCGCTTGACCAGGACCATTCCTTCTGCCGCTATGCCCTCCCGATCAGTGTCAAATGCAGAAGCCAAGTCTCGGCGTTTGCCAAGATCCAGACAGGTGGCAGACCGGCAGGAAGCCGCAGGATATCTGGTTGTGACCGGGGTATGGAGTAGGACGATTATGAAGCTGTAGCAAATAAAGTCAGTCACTTCATACTGTCAGGACAGAGAGATGTAGGAATACTTGATAAGTGTGGACCTCCACCCTCAGGATAGGAATGCCCATCAGCCTGTATCAAAGTCCTCCTCTCAAGAGACAGACAAAATGGCACTGGCCGCCTCGGAACTGCACCATTCGGGCGATTCGAGAATTCGAGCTTCCCCCGCAATTTCCATCTTGAACCCATTCCCCACAATTTGAGTTGTGGATATTGAGATATCAAGCTTGGAAAAAGAGTGGAACTGATGGAGTTGAACCGTGATTGAACTGTGAACCGTGAACTGTCAACCGATAGGATCATAAAAGGAACAAAATGAAGTTAACTAGATGGATTGCTGATTAAGCAAATCACATGACTACATATCCAACTTGTGTAGTTACTCCGTATAACTTCAACAACTTCAATGAGTTCAATCATTTCAACTTCATCTCAGACTCTAAACATAGGATGATAACATCAGATACTTGTCCCTCATTCACATTACTTTGATATTCCTCTTAATGTCTTGTCGAAGCACAGTGCCCAACTACACAGCTAATGAATGATTCCGAGGACGAGTACCATCATCAATTCCAGCGTTCTCAGACCTCTCACTAACTCCTGGGCTTCACTTAGACTTTGGTTCCATAAATCACGCAGTCCTGAGATGCAAACGTCCTCATACAGAATACTGTGGCGATAAGATTCACCTTCCGCACCAATTACCAAACCAAGGCTATCTTGGCAGTTGATAAATGCCGAGAAACAACCCGATGTTGGAAGTCGAGTCATTGTCAAGTCGGATCTCTGCATTGCGAAGGATGGATTACTCCTTATCGCCTCATCTTACTAAGTTGCTCTCAGTGATGCCCTTTTCATGACTTCTTCTGAGTTCCATCATTCGGCTTCGGTCATGATTCGGCCATGATTTCTGCTCTGTGGCTCAGTCGAACAGCATGTTCTCAGCCATGCCAATACTTCGACCTTCGACAACCCATTTTTCACATGGAGAGTAGTTGTGGATGCAAAAAGGGGGCGTTTCGTAATTTGAGTGTCGACTCTGTCTGGATCATATCATATCTCACTGTGTAAGTTGCAATTGTACCATGGACCAACTTCACTTCGGCTTATACAGCTCATACAGAGTCGTGTAGGACTTGTCTATAGCTCACCTTGAAAAGTCGCAATGACGCCGAAGAAGTTTGGACTGATATGTTCTGCTGCCGAAATATCTTCAGAACACCAACCGAAATACATAATTCTAGTAAGGAGTTTCGTGCTGCCACTATGTCTGTGATTTCGTACCTATGAACCGTAAAGACATTCTGCAACGTTTCCTGTATACAAGTTCAACATCTGATTCTGGTTCTATGAAGTTTATCCATCAACAGCCTGTCTTTTGGAGCTCTGCTGACAAGCTAAAGTTGTACTGCTTCGCCTCAGTCGCCCAAGCCGCTGTCTTCAACTCATGTCGGCATCCATTTTCATTCCCTTGTCAAGAATGGCCGGTCGGCAAAGGAGACTACGGGTGATCGACGACTTGCGCAGATGCGAAGCTTTTCAAGTCGATTTTAGATAATCTTCATTGCTATAATCCCAAAATGAAACAAATCCTTGGCTTTGGCTGGGATAATAGTATGTTGTGTCCAGCAAGCAACTCTGGCAACGGGTAAGTCTCTGATCCATCAAGTCATACAGGGAACTAAGGAATCAGTCCTATCACACGATGTGTGTGACCCTCTTCTGTCTTCATTCCGGTGCTGGCGACACGATTTACCAATAGTCAGCTCGGCCTTGGAGCAGCACGGCGAGGCATGCGATCATGCAATCATGCGATCACGCAGTGTGTCGTACTCGGCACCATTTATGTGAAGCAGCTACTATGAAGGGTTAGTCGGGTACTTTCTATCGTACACTGAAGTCTATGTCAGACTAACTAATCATCAGGTACTCTGTTATCCTGGGTTCTTCTACACAGGCGCCTACCTTGCCCTTATCTTGATTTCTCGAGAAGAGAGGCCAGCCTTACGATCCAGAACTTGGATCTGCATTACTCGACCCTCAACGATGTGCTCAAGCCAGTCGAATCCATGAAGTTCTCCCAGTTACTCAAGAGACATCCTTGATGCAGCCTCAAGTGCGGAAGCAGCAAGATCTCAGATTTTACACGTCAGGCATGGCCATGGTTTTGATTTCTCTACAATAGTCTGGAGGATTCTTCTGATCCAGCTGGCTATCCCCCCGCTGTAATTCGATCAATTGAGACTCTTGTAATTGAATCATACTTCGACCGGTTGTCCACGAGTCCTATGTGACTCAAGGATGTTCCTTCAGGATACCGACGGATTCCCGAATTATTATGATGATTCATCATAACAGACTTGCAAAGGTAGTATTGGGTCTCACTTACATGACTTCTGTCCGCTTCCGCATGCGGAAATCCTATATGGCCAGCTTTCCGGACAATCAACGCTTCAACGGAATGTGGAACATGTACGACTCATTGTTTGTCACTCTCTGGCGACTTTACTTGAGGGTAATCTTCGGATCTTCGTGTTTCTTCGCGTGTCGACTCTAATAAAGGAGACCAAATCATCTCGGATATCACTCCCATCGCAAGGCTTCGGAGATGACCTGCCTTCCATTCGGCCGGGTTGCACTGGCATTGAGGAGGGAATCAACAGAATGAACCATGGCTAAGCTCGGAACCGACGATCAACTAGACTTACAGGTCTGACTGTCTGAAGACGATGGATGATTTTCATAGGTCGTCCGTCAAGGGTTATGCTCCATCGACTTGTCTTAATTCACCTGCTAATGGTCCAGACACACTCCCAAGCCAAGTCAAATCATTTCTCATCCTTGACATCTCTCTGGCTTCTACGTAGGACATCTCCTGTTTCAGCTTCGATCCGACACGGTTGATTCTGGGATCATGGCACTGTCAAGTTCTGCAGTATTCCATCCATCTTTGCTGTCTGGGAAACCAACCATCCTAGAAGAGTATGTTCATACAGCGAATGGAGTTACCTTGCTAATCAAACGGTGACAGGCCTTGCCTGCAGGATGGTATCAACGAGGCTTCCAACACGGCCAACGCGACCCAGTCAGTCCCCATTGCTACCTCGAACACATTAACAGCCTTTGCCCAGCTGGGAGCTTTTCGACTCGGCTGTAGTTGGTCTGGTGTGATTCTATTCGATGGGGACCGTGCGAATGTCATCACGGAAGCGACACCTTCTCTCCTTTTGAACGGAGAAGGCCTCGACGACGAGCTTCTCCGACACATCGGAACGTTGAGTTTACAGCTAAGATCTGCTGCCGGCGCCACTGCAAGCAAACGCTATGTGGTCGTCCAGGACCACGATTCTTTACGATTCTTTGCAGCCGTTCCACTTTACGACGCTATCAAAACCATCAATGGGGCATACTGTATAGTGGATACAAAATCACATTCAGAGTTTGGCAACGATAAGGTAGCGAGCATGCAGGAACTTGCGGAGTTAATCGGCAGCCATATAAATGGCTTCAAGACCGGACGCTCCGAGCAGTTGATCGACGGACTGACCACCTTCGTCAGTGGGCAGACTGTGGGGAGAAGCGAAAAAGATTTCTGTCCAAACCGATACCTGTCCTACCTTTCTGACGGCCTTTCAATCTCCGATAACCATCTGAAGGGTTCAGCACCGTCTACGCCTGGAGTTACTCCACGCGAGTCAGGACCGGGCTCACCTTCGGATCAATCCAGACGGTATGGACGAAGAAATTCGGTGGCTGTGACAGATGGAAGCGCTGTATCCGACTCAATGTCGGCACTGTTCTCTCGTGCTAGTGCCCTGCTTCGGAAATGCATGGACCTGGACGGCGTGGTATTTCTGGACGCCACTCGAAGCAACTCCCGAATGTGAGTATCCCCCATAATGTATGAACGGAGCTGACGGTCCAGCTCTCGTTCCGCAAGCGTCGGTGACTTGGAGGACAGGGATGAAGGCTCGAACTTGAATTCTCCAAGCTCAGTCGGGCCATGGCGAGAAAGGGAGTGCGAGCATCTTGCTTATGATGTAAACAGCAGCTTCACTACAGTGTCTGAAGGCTTGCTGCATGATTTATTCCGAGTGTTTCCCAAAGGCGCCATTTTCAATTCCGACCTCAATTGTTCTAGTCAAGATTGCCGCCACCACCCACTCCATGCCGTGACCCTCCGTCTGGCGCACGAGCTCCCTGACGCCAATTCACTGCTCTTTCTCCCGTTGTGGAACTGGAACACGTCCCGCTGGTTGGCTGGCGCTCTGCTCTGGAGACAGGACGACCAACAGCGTTTCCATGACCAGGATTTGCTCTACGCGAGAGCATTCGGCAGCTCGATTATTTCCGAGGCAGTACAGACCGACTGGCAAGCCACGGAACAGTCCAAGTCAGACCTTTTGTCGTCTGTTAGCCACGAGCTGAGATCGCCGCTCCATGGCATGCTGGCCAGCACCGAGCTGCTACATTCGACGGATCTCCAGCCTTCCCAGAAAGATATGCTCACAATGGTGGAGACGTGCGGTCTGACACTGTTAGATACGCTGAACTATTTGTAAGTGTTTCGTTTTAGTTTTATGTTTACTAATGTGTGCAGGTTGGACTTTACGAAAATCAACAACCTAACCTCAGCCGACGGAGCAAGTCTGGCACAGTTGAACTGCGAGTTTGACCTGGACACTTTGATCGAGGACGTCGTGGATACTTTGTATGCAGGCCACCGATCGCACGTTGCCGGCCGGTATCTCACGAGTGGACGGACCAGATCCGACTCCGAACCCAATCTGTCGGTGATTGTCCGGATCGAACAGGGAAACTGGCGAGTACAATCCGTGCCGGGAGGATGGAGAAGGGTGGTGATGAACCTGCTCGGCAACGCGTTCAAATTCACCGAGTCTGGATTCATCGAAGTGACGGTGTGCAAGGTGCGGACAGGGGCCAACCGGGTCCTGGCCCATCTGACCATCACCGACACGGGCTGTGGAATATCCCGGGAGTATCTCGAGCACAGCTTGTTTACGCCGTTTACGCAGGGGAGCCTTTTCACCGAGGGTGTTGGGCTCGGGATGAGCATTGTTCATCGGCTTGTGACGCAGGCCGGAGGGCAGATCGATGTAAAGAGTACGGTTGGAAAAGGAACCCAAGTGGACGTACGCATTCCAGTCGAGGTGACGGCCCAAGATGTCTCCGCGGGTCACAGACCTGGGCGTCGGGTTGATCTGATCGGGCTGAATGTGTATCCGGATGCGTGCCGATTGAGTGTTGAGGAGAAGCGAAAGCTGTCGGTCCGCAGTGCGCTTAGCGATGCGATTTTGAGCCGGCCCGGGTGGACGGTTTCATTTGCGGACAGTCTGGAGGAAGCCGGCGGTGATATTGGGGTTGTCGAGGGCAGTCTTTCAGAAATGACCAAGTTGATAGCCGTAAAAACGTTGATTGTGCTTGGGCAGTGCTCGCCTGCGGAACTGAAAGATGTGGAGGTGATTTACATTTCTCAACCGTAAGTACCATCCGCGTTGATGGAGTGGACTAACGGGATAGACTCACGCCTCGAAAAATCACCACCGCGTTGGATTCGTTGGTATCTAAGGATGTCCCTGGGGAGCATGGACCAGCGAAAATCAAACCCCCGGCCAAGGCAGGGCTGAACGTCCTGATCGTGGACGACAACGACATCAACCTGAAGATTCTGTCGACGTTTCTTCGTCGAATAGGCTGCAGCTACGAGACGGCGACGAATGGACTGGTGGCGTTGGAAAAGTATCAAACATCTCCCCGGTTTGATTACATTCTCATGGGTAGGTTTTCCTTGTATACGGAGTACACGGCTAATCAGACAGATATATCCATGCCGGTGATGGATGGGATCCGATCGACGAGTAAGATCCGCGAGTACGAGGAGGAGCACTGTCTTCCTCGGACGGTGATCATGGCTGTTAGTGGCGTGGCGTCGGCGACGATGCAGCAGCAGGCGTTTGCAGCGGGGATGGACGATTATCTGGTGAAACCATTGTCGTTGGATGATTTGAAACGGATTATGAATATTCAATGAAGCATTACAACATGTCCTTCTGAAGTAACTATAGCACGCAAGTTGCTGCCAGCTACTCCCTATGAACAATCACCACCGGCCCCTGATACTCCCTCCGTCCCTTGACGACATACATGAGCAGACTAAGGACGAAAACCGCCCCGAAGATCACCACGCTCCAGTTGAAATTCTCCAGCGTGACCGGGGTCGAGGCCGGCCAGAGGGCCCAGAACAGCGCGAACCAGCAGTAGAGCAGACCGATGACATTCACAGCCAGTCCGTACCGGCCGAGATCCCATCGGCGCGGGGGGAGGGTCCGCGGGAGACAGATCTTGCGGTAGATGACGCAGCTGATGGAGATGATGTAGGTGTACATCAGGGCCGCGACGTTGAGGGAGATGATAGCATTGAAGGCCGTCAGGGAGCCGATGTTAATCAGCGACAGGAGACAGCTGATGACACATGATAAAGCAATGGCATTCACGGGGATCCGACGGCGGACATCTACCTTGGCGATCCACGCCGCGAACGGGAGACCCCGGTCCCTGGCGAAAGCGAAGGTCTGTCGGGACGTGGACGCGTTGAACAGGATATTACTGAAGATGACGGGGAGGAGGATCATGGCGGTTAGAGTGTTGACACCGGGGACGGCAACGGCCTGCTTGAAGACGTAGATGAGCGGGAAGCCGGTCTTATCCGCCAGAGCGTCGTCAACCGACGGAATGGCGAAGAGGAAAGCAATCAGCACGACGATGGCCATGATGCCGTTGCTGAAGTATCCCCAAGCGATGGCGATGGGGACGTAACGACCAGCGTCTTTGACTTCCTCGGCCATGTGGGCGGTAGCATCGGAGCCTATTCGTTAGATTGACTCCAAGTAAGGAAGGGGACGTACTTAGCGAGGCATAGATGGCGGAAATCTGCCCGATCAACGCACTCAGCGCCATACTGGACCATCCCCCGAGGTTCGTCCAGTGTGTGAACACGGCCGAGGCAGATTGATGAGGTGCCATGGCCCAGAGCACGATGACAATCACCGTCCATGACAGAACATGCAGGATCATGAGCAGATTGTTAAACAAAGGCATGAGATCCGCCGCGTAGACATTGAACACATAGATAACCACGATCATAGCGAAGACGAACAGCGTACCGTGCCATTGCTGGGGTGTATATTCGGGGTTTCGCACGCTGATGAGGCCTTGGATGATGGTTCCCGTGAGGAATGATCCAGATGCAGAGCCAGCCTGCCATGCGAGAACAGACATCCAGCCTGACCATTAGCAGAGGTATATAAGGAGTATGGGGAGGGTACCGGTGATATAGCTGAGGAATTTCTGATATCGAGGAGAAGCGAATTCCGAAACCCAGTGGTATTGTCCTCCAGATGTAGGGGCCCTTTTCAACATCAACAGCTGACCAGACTCATCAGGAGTCAGATGGATACTCACATGGAGGCCATTTCCGACAGCGAAGCGATGATGAAGCCGAATCCAACAAAGGTCCAGACATACGACCAACACAACCCGGCGAGTCCTCCATTCTGCAGTCCTTGTGTATTCGAACTGACCGATTAGCTGTGTCTTATCGCAGTGTTGGATAGATCGTACATGAGGATAAATTCCCAGGTGGCTTGAAGAACCGAAGCGAAACTCAACGCGGCCAGGGGGCGAAGATTTCTCTGTCGTCGTTAGAACTGCAGAGTCGAGGAAATCATCAACTTACCTTCAGTTCTTGAACCTTTCCCATCCGTTGCATATCATGACTGTCATAAACCGTTCCTGTATCTGCCATGGTGCATGATTGATGACAGAGATGAAGAAGAGAAGAAGAGAAGAGATGAAGAAGAAGAAGAGAGGCTGATGTTACACAGAATTCACTCAACAAGTAAGTCTTCTCGATCAGTTGAACTTGCATAGATTTCTTCTTCTGCTGACGAGAGATTCTCATTTGAACTGCATCAGCTGGAGATCTCGTCTATATAAGTCGACTCGACTCGAGTCGAGTCGAATCGATGAATCCATCATGAATCAATATGCCTGTGGATTTGCCATCCGGTGTCCATCAACCTCTCACTGTCAATCGAGATGATAATCATTCCGGGTTGATCGTCGTCATCACCAGCTTCTGTCTCGTCCTGGTGTTATCCTCGCTGGGTGCTCGGGTGTTTTCCTCCTACAAGAGACGCATTATCCAGCAAGATGACTATGGATTTGTCGCTGTGGTGGTAGTATTCACTGCTCTGTGGCTTTCAAGATACTGACAATTATAGATGATCGCTCTGGTGCAGACCTCGCTCGTTCTCGCTCAAGTTCATTATGGCTGGGGGACAGAGTCTGGAGACGATCGAATGCTCAAGGTAGACTCTTTCCTCGAGGAGAAGCTCATGCTGACTCTGTAGCTGGGATATGTCGCTGATATCCTCCTCGTCCTAACTCTCGGGCTGTCCAAAATGACCACCGCCGTCTTCTACCTGGTACTGTTCAAACAGAAACTCCGAGCTGTCTTCTGGAGCATCCTCGTCGGGGCAGTCGTTTGGACCCTCCTATCCGTGGTTCTGCTGGCCGTCCGAGGGACTCGTCCGTGGGAGATCATACGCAGTGGATTAGTATGCCACCAACATTTCTGACCTCGTTGCTCCATCAACTGACCAGTCAGTTCCCCCGATGGCAGATCATCACGGCCATCGACGTCGTCCTTGAGGGTCTCCTCATCCTCTCCTCCGGACGAGCCATCTACGGTATCAAAATCACCATCCGGCAGAAGATGACCGTGTTCGGCACTCTCAGCTGCCGAATCATGTATGCTCCCCAGCATAATAGTGCCGTCAAGTCCTAACAGACTAGACTCATCCCCCTTTCGGCCGTCCACCTCCACTACGTCCATATGCAGGTCAATTCCGACACCCCTGCGCTCCACGGTGCTTTTACCACTGTCACCGCGGAACTCTACCTCGCCCTCAGCGTGGTCTGTCTCGTCGCATCCTTCATGAAGCCCGTTCTGGCCGTGTATGTCGACCACAACGGCATCGCCTACACGGACGATGTCACGCCTAAAAGCCTCTCCTCGTCCAGCCGGCCGGATTACAACCATTGCTGGCAGCGGATGGATCCGCCGCGGCAGTCGGGGAATCGAATTATCAAAACGGTACAGATCTGTGTGAGTGATGGACCGGTTGCCAGTGGTTCTAGATGATCTTCTGTAATCTTCTGCACTTTAGTAAGATAACCGATTAGGATATAATGAATTCTCAGTAACATTACCGAATCCGGATTCAGCCTGGTCTTGGACATCCCCTCTGTCTCCGCCAAGCATGCCGAGCTCATTCTCCAGGGATTCCGGTTGATCTCTCCCAAACACGGCGCTGACTGCGTATCCTTTTCGGGCAATGCTCGTCATGACCATGGGTCAGCCTGACGCGTTCGGTCTGCTGAGAGGACTACGAGTCAGTCCGTAGAGCATTGGCCTCAGACAGACAGTATAAAGGAGACTCTTCAATCTTCCTCTCTCTACTAGATTCATATGCTCGTACAGTACCAACATGCATTCCGATCAGCTGTCCGAATCCGAGAAACACGTCGCCGTCACCCAGGAGTCCAGCTCCAAACTCAAGAATCCTCTCGCCAGATTCACCCGGGATGAACTCCTCCAGGATGTCGAGGCTTTTGCCCGAGAAAAGAACCTGGAACATATCCTGGACGATCTCAAAAAAGGCGCCCTCATCGCCCAGGACCCTCGTGCCTTTGAGCAAATGGACCTGACCGAACAGGAGAAAGAACTCCTCCGCCGAGAGAAGACCCATCGATGGCATCAACCGTTCATGATGTACTTTATGACCAGTGAGTCTTCCAGCCTTACAGTCTCTCTTGAGACTAACTTGATAGTCCTCTGTGCGGGATCCGCCATTGTGCAAGGAATGGACCAAACCGCCGTCAACGGGGCTCAAGAGTATGTCACTTCTCCTCGTCGCAGGCCTGACTGACAGACAGATTCTACTTCGCCGAGTTCGGCGTCACCGATACCTGGCTCCAAGGCCTCCTCAACGGCGCTCCCTATCTCTGCTCCGCCGTCATCGGATGCTGGACCACGGCGCCGCTGAACCGCTGGTTTGGCCGCCGGGGATGCATCTTCATCTCGTGCTTCATTTCCTTTGCCGCCTCGTTCTGGATGGCCGCCGCACACACCTGGTGGAATCTGCTGCTGGGACGGTTCCTCCTCGGGTTCGCCGTCGGCGCCAAGTCCACCACCACCCCGGTCTACGGCGCCGAGTGCTCTCCGGCCAACATCCGGGGGGCTCTGGTCATGATGTGGCAGATGTGGACGGCTTTTGGGATTATGCTGGGGTATATTGCCTCGGTGGCGTTTATGGATGTATCGCATTCGAGCATTCCGGGGTTTAACTGGAGATTGATGCTGGGGTCGACTGCCATTCCGTAAGTCTCCGTCGAAGTTCTGGATTTGGCTAACAGTGTAGACCCTTCTTCGTCTGTATGCAGGTGTACTTCTGTCCGGAATCCCCCCGGTGGTACATGATGCGCGACCGCTACCAGGACGCATTCAACGCGCTTTGTAGATTCCGGCCGTCGTCGTTCCAGGCCGCCCGCGATCTGTACTACATCCACTCCGCGTTGAAGGTCGAGGAGTCACTCCGTAAGGGCAAGAATCTCCTCCGTGAGATGTTCACCGTCCCGCGGAACCGACGTGCCGTGCAGTCCTCGTTCTTCGTCATGTTCATGCAGCAGGTAAGTCCGCCATTCCACCGCAGCCACCGCATCCATATTAATCCTCTAGTTCTGCGGCGTCAACGCCATCATGTACTACTCCTCGTCGATGTTCCGCGAAGCCGGGTTCAGCACACGCATGGCGCTCGTCACGTCGCTGGGCTGCGGAATCACCAACTGGATCTTCGCCTTGCCGGCGGTATACACGATCGACACGTTTGGTCGCCGGAATCTCCTCCTGACCACGTTCCCGCTCATGTGTCTGTTCCTGCTCTTCACCGGGTTTTCGTTCTACATCCCGGATCAGACGCCTCGCACGGCCTGCGTCGCCACGGGCATCTACCTTTTTATGATTGTGTACTCGCCAGGCGAGGGACCGGTCCCATTCACCTACTCTGCTGAAGCATTTGTAAGTGGCCCCGTTCATAAGTGCCCTACGTTCTAACAACTACAGCCACTGTACATCCGCGACCTCGGCATGTCGTTCGCAACCGCCACCACCTGGGGCTTCAACTTCATCGTCTCGCTGACGTGGCCGTCACTGAACAAAGCCTTCACTCCCACAGGGGCATTCGGCTGGTACGCGGCCTGGAACCTCTTCGGCTGGATCTTCTGCTACTTCTGTCTACCGGAGACCAAGGCGCTGTCGCTCGAGGAGCTGGACCAGGTGTTTTCCGTCCCGACGACCAAACACATCAACCACTACCGGGGGATGATCCCGTGGTATGTGAAGAAGTATCTCCTCCGGAGGGACGTACCACCACAGAAGCAGCTGTACGATTACGAGTAGCTGCATAACTGCATAAATTGTGCATTTTTATGCAGTATATGATTGGTTGACAAGCGCCAAGCGAGATCCGCTTACAGAAAACTCTGCCAGCCAATCATACGATTTCCCTCTCAATCTGATTGGTCGAGAGACGCTGTATATGTATCCGCAGTATGGAGAGTGATGGAGCAGGCCTGGGGGAACACACAAATCGATTCTGATGATGGGTGACCTGACTCATATCCGATCGTGTTGACTTTTCATGTTCTTATCTGATCTGTCCGTTGAATGTCAATTGTGGTTGTTGAGTTCAAAGTAATCGTATCATGGCTTCAATCAAGACGGATCCCCAGAACGTACCGGACGAGGTTGACTTTGAGAAACAACCCCCGAATCCTCAGTATCAGGATGCCTTCGGAGATGAGGAGTATGCCGAGGTCAAGTACAAGACCTTGAGTTGGTGGTGAGTTGTCTTCACCTTGTCTCGTAACCGTTCTGACCAACTAGGCAATGTGGTTTCCGTGAGTCTACGCAGTATTGCAAGTCCTCCGTACTAATTGAGTAGTCATGGTCGCTGAGACGGTGTCTCTGGGAATTCTGTCCCTGCCGGCCGTCGTCGCGGTTCTTGGTCTGGTCCCGTATGTCCCAATCCATCGTGACATGTTCTCCTCTAACCTGTCAGTGCCATTATCCTCCTCGTCGCCCTTGGCTTGTTGTCCACCTACACTGGCTACACCATCGGGCAGTTCAAATGGCGGTATCCGCACATCCACAGCATGGCGGACGCCGGCGAGGTCCTACTCGGTGGTTTCGGTCGTGAACTCCTCGGCACCGGCCAGCTGCTGCTCGTCGTCTTCATCATGGCTAGTCATATCTTGACTTTTACCGTGGCGATGAACAACATCACCGAGCACGGCACCTGCTCGATTGTCTTTGGAGTCGTGGGGCTGGTCATTTCCTTTGTGTTGTGTCTTCCTCGTACGCTGGCCAAGGTGTCATTTCTCTCGGTTGCTTGTACGTCTGCCCTCGATCTGTTGAGCCATACTGACCATCCCAGCGTTCATCAGCGTCTTCTCTGCCGTCATGATCATCATGATTGCCGTTGGGATCCAGCGTCCCTGGCACGGAGCCATCCACGCCACGGTCGACACCAGTTTATATAAGGCTTTCCTAGCCGTCTGCAACATTGTTTTCTCATTCTGTAAGTACATGAGTCTTATTGCTTGCTTCTGCTGACTGAAAAGCCGGCCATGTGGCCTTCTTCGGCTTCATGGCCGAACTCAAAAACCCCCGCGACTACCCCAAGTCTCTCTTCCTGCTGCAAGGCATCGACACGTGTTTGTACATCGTCGCCGCCGTGGTCATTTACTGCTTCGCCGGGGACAACGTGACCTCTCCTGCATTGGGGTCGGCAAGTCCAGTGGTTCGCAAGGTGGCTTACGGCATCGCCTTACCGACGGTAAGTTTGCTATCCTCCCTGCAATCAAATCTAACGAAGTAGATCATCATCGGTGGAGTCGTCAACGGCCACGTCGCGTGCAAGTACATCTACGTGCGGCTGTGGCGGCACAGCGACCGCATGCACAAGCGCGACCTCATCTCCACCGGTTCGTGGGTGTTGATCGGGCTGGTGACCTGGATCATTGCCTGGGTTATTGCCGAGGCGATTCCCGTGTTCAACAATCTGTTGAGTTTGGTGGTATGTCCTTCGTTCCTCGGGATGTTTAGAGACTGACGAAATAGGCGTCACTGTTTGCAAGCTGGTTTACCTGTAAGTCCTCCTCCCGTGAATGATGAAATGAATACTGACCATCGCAGACGGATTCAGCGCCATGTTCTGGCTGCATCTCAACCGAGGCCGGTTCTTCTCGACGCCGTTGAAGACCGCCCTGACCATCCTGAACGTCATCCTCATCGGAATTGCAGGCTGCATTGTACGTTCATCTGATCTGCATTCCCTGTCTCTGACCATGCTAATTGTGTAGTGCGGCTTGGGCCTGTATGTGTCTGGAAAAGCCCTCCATGATGATCCCGGCAGTGCCAGTTTCTCCTGCGCGAACAATGCTTGATATAGATCATACATCATAGATCATAGATTAGGAGTGTATACTAGTGTACAATAGAATCAATTCGTATTGGATGGCTCTACACTTACAGGTCCTGCTCCTACTACTCCTACTGGCACAGATGGACTCGGAGCGATCTGACCCGGTACAGGAGTGGTCTGCGGTACAGTAGAGGTCATCGGTACAGGAACAGCGAGCGGAACAATCTGCCCAGGCAAATACCTCCGTAAACTCATCGTCCGCTCCTCCAACTCCCGAATCCACCCCCCAATCATCTCCTCTCTTGCCTGCGCCGGCCACTTGGCCGTCATCGACTCCAACTCATGATATCTCCGATGTAACCCATCCAGCACCTGACGGATGTACTCCCCGCGCAGCACTGCCCCGCCATCCTTCTCCTCCGTCTCCGCCGGTGATGGTTTCCGCCGCGCCTGCGCCTGTCGCGCATTATGGATATCCTTGATGGTCAACCCGCTCCCGCCCGCCGCCAGCAGCGCCTCCATATTCCCATTCCCGGGACTCTTGAGGATCTGCGCGATCTCCGCGGGCTTGTACCCCTTTGAGACCTCCTTGGCGGCCAGTTCCCGCACCCCCGTCGTGACCTTGTGCTCCAGCGCCGAGTAGTCGTGGTTATGCGGCTCGCCGATGCGGGAGAACGTGATGGAGGCGCCGTGGGTGACTGCGCGGACGCGACAGGGACACGCGACGGGCGACCGAACCGTGCGTTTCCGTTTTCGTTCCTCGGGCGCTACCCGCGACGTGTGTGCTGTTTTCCGCCACAGTCGGCACCAGTAGTACTCGACGACTCGGTCGGCGGTGCGCCGCGTCTGGTTGCGCACGTAGATGTTGTCGAGGAACCGCCACGCCGCGTGGAACTCGGACACGGACATGGTCACCGGGGTGTCGAGGGTGAAGAATCGCGTCCGGAGGGTTTGGATGTTAAACGGGAGGTCAAGAAGATTTGATTGTGCCATGTTGGTTTGAAAGTATCCGTATGGAGTACAGGTACGGAGGAATGAATGAATGAATGAATGAATTATTCCTCCGGCTGTGCGCAGCCTAAGGCTGCATGTAGCCTCCGCGCTGATTTTGCTGAGTCATCTATCTAAGCATGTGACATGCCTTTTCTTAGTTCTCATGGTTCAATCGCCCTGTTGCCATAGCAAATCGTATCACTGTTCTAACCACCTCCATGTTCGGTCTCCAATTCTTTTCCTGGTCGAGTTCTTCTCCTGAGGGTTTCTTTTTCCTTGATCGGCCTCCTAATGCGTATGACATGTCCCCGTATCGATCACCCATTGCCACTCTCATTTCCCCGCGGTACGTTTCCCATCGTTTACATTCGAAAAGAAAATGCTGTACTGTTTCTTGCCCCTCTGTGCATTCACAGGTTTCATCAGCTGCTTGTCCAATTTGACGTAGGTATTGATTCAATTGAGTGTGGCCTGTTCGGAGCTGTGCCAAGGTCGATGCCTGTGTCCTGCTGAGCTGATCATACAAGGTCCTAGTATGTCGTCCTGGGAGGGACGCATCGATCTCTCTTGTGTACTTGCCGAAAGGATTTTGTAGGAACTGCTCCTTTCGTGCCTGATTGATCGTATTCCGCATTTGCCTCCACGCAGTGGATCTTGCGCGTTGGGTAGCCCAAGCTGGTGGATCCGGCTGAGCGCCCTTCTGGGTGGCGTAGTGGCTTGCTGCCTTAGCCATTTGAAGTCCTTGGTCCTGTAAATCGTTTGCTATCCATCTGATCGTGAGTTTAATCTCAATCTGCGTCATCTGCTTGATTTGTCTTATGATTTGCTGTATGACGTGCTGTCCTCCGTGGGATCCTTGATTGGTGATACACTGTAGGCTAGATTGATTAGTTGAATAGATTATGATACCCATGACGTCCGTCAAGGTTGGGGGTCCTTGAAGTAGTTCCCTCGCCAGCTGGAGTGCTTCCAGGATAACGCCAAGTTGGGCAGTATGTAGGTCCGTATGGTGGTCTGTCTCCACTGTTGTGGAGGTAGATTTCATAATTTGATCCCCGGTCATCACTGCCAGGCCAATGCCGATTAGATTATTCCGTGCTGATCCGTAGGTGTAGATCTTGATCTTCGGTCTTTCAAAGGTGGTTTCTGTGTTTTCCGTTCCTTCATGGCATATAACCTTTTGCCAGTCTAACTCCCATGGGGCAGAATGGTATGGTATGATTGTCTCCATGCGACTTTGTTCAAGCGGCAGTAACCGAGAGAGTGATCCAAATGGCGATCTAGACAGTTGGTTGATGTTTTTTATACACTTGGCTAGTGGGTGGGTGCTTGGTAAGCTGTGGCATCCAATCCAGTGGCGGAGAATCCGTTTTTGAAAACAGATATCTAGGGGTTCAATGCTAGCTTCAGCCTCAGCAATTGTCAAGGAGACTGAACGGTAGATCCCTGCTATGCTTTTTGCTGCTGACTTCTGGATCACATGTAAAGGTTTGACAACCCAACTTGGGATGTGCCCGTGTTTGTTCAGAGTTATCCAGACCGATGAAGCATATGTGACCGTTGGCACTACCAGGGCGTTGTAGAGTTGCCGAGCACTTTGTGGTCGGAGACCCCTCAGCCTTAGTAGCGCCTGGCTAGCTTTGATGCCTCTCTTGGTGACCCGGCCAACGTGTTCTCTGAACCGGAGTTGTTCGTCAAAGATGACCCCTAGAAGTTTAACCG
This sequence comes from Aspergillus cejpii, assembly GCA_004769165.1. NCBI lineage: Eukaryota > Fungi > Ascomycota > Eurotiomycetes > Eurotiales > Aspergillaceae > Aspergillus > Aspergillus cejpii. Next base: position 119,997 of record SMSW01000009.1, read on the forward strand.
TGTTGCTTGGGCAGATATTCTGTGTTCCAATGCGTAGTGCTAGCTTTGGGGAGGGGTTTCGTCTGGCATTCCTTGTAAAGTGAATGAATTGGGTCTTCTGTGCTTCGAATATTGCCCCTGATCGCATGGCCCACCCCAGCGCATGGGGGATTGCCTCCTCTTGTAGGGCTGACGTGTTCTCATCTGCTGATTGTCCAATCCGCCAGCACGTGAAGTCATCTACAAAAGCCATCGCACCCTTGTTCCGGTTGATCGGTATCTCGACCAGGTCCGCATTGAAGAATAGGTAGAGGATAGGTGACAGGGAGGAGCCTTGGGGCAACCCTGGGTGTGTAATCTCCATGGCTTCTGAGCAGTAATCATTGACAATAATTGATGCTCTCCGATTTGAGCAGAATGTATCAATCCACCTTACCAGTTCAACCGGTATTTGTCTTTCCAGGAGTCGGCGGATTAGGACCTTCCTTATCACCCCATTGTAAGCACCTTTCACATCAAAGCTGACCACGCTGAGGACCTTCTTTTCTCTCCATGCTTCATAGATTTTCTCAACTAAGAGATTCAGTGCTTGTTCGCTTGATCGTTTCTTCCTTGCCCCAAAGTGGTTTGGTGGGAGGAGACCGAAGACTTCGGCATAGTATGACAGTCTTTGTGCTATCACTGCCTCCAGCATCTTGCCCAGGGTAGATAGTAGGGAGATGGGTCGGTATGAGTTTAGTAGTGTTTCCTCCCGTCCTGGCTTATGCAATGGGATGATCTTCGCAATTCTCCATCTTGCTGGGACATAGCTGAGCTTGATCGAAGCGCGAAATATCTGACATATATCTTTTCCTAGTGCTGGCCATAGTTGCTGCCACACTCCTGCTGGAATCTGGTCTTCTCCAGGGGCTTTCCACGGGTTCATCCGCATTACTGCTCTTTTGATCTCTTCGTCTGTGATTGGATCCATTTGCAGGGTTGGTAAGTTAGGGTTCCCCGGTGGTTCTGTGCTTTCTGGTGTTGGTGGGAAGAAGGCAGAGAGTAGAGACTTGGCTTTCTCTTCTTCTGTTTCAGCCACAGGCCCGCTTCCTTCAGCACAGAGCGTTGGGATCAGCTTCCTGTTGTTTGTCTCTTTGCTATATCGTGCTGCTGTCCAGATATTCTCCGCTTGCTCCAGGAACTCTGCCCAGTGCTTGCGCTTTTGATCACGAATGGCAGTGTGGAATCGATGGCGAAGCTGTTTAACTTGTTTCTCCATATCAGGTTGGTTCACTCCATATCGCCGGAGCTGAGTCCACTGATTCTTGTTGTAGGTGTAGACATTGCGGAGTTCAGTCAATTCATCGGTCCACCACCGCTTGCAGTAGGGTGAGGGGCGCACTTGTGGTATGCAACTTTCAAGAGTTTCAGACACCTTTCCCATCATGATTCCAAGCTGTCTCTCCAGCTCTTCTGGGTCCCGTATCTCCGGGAGGGCTATCATGTTTTGGCTTATTCTGTTACTAATTTCATCCCAGGGTGCCTTTTTCCACATGTATCGTGGGGGGTCAGTTAACCCTTCGGTAAGTCTTTGCTGAGTTGGGCCAGTGAAAGTTGCTTCGATTGCTCGATGGTCTGACCCATGTTCCGTTGGGTGACATTGGCATAAGGTAAGCCTCTGCTTGAGGCTGTCTGATGCCATTACTAGGTCAATTGTTGATTGCCAGTGGCCAGAGTCGTATGTGATGGTTCCCCGGGGAAGTAGGCTGTGTAGCCCGTAGTCAAGCATCAGCTCAACCAGGGACTGAGCTTCCCCTTGTCGCCGCGTGTGTATGATATGGTCTCCTCCCCATAATTGATCATGGCGGTTAAAGTCTCCACTGATAAGAATATCCAGCTTTACTCCAAACTTCTTTTGCTGGGTGCGGATCATCCTTCGGATAATGTTCACTGTTCTTCTTAACTCTTCCTGCCCACTCCCCCCATTTTGCGGTGGCACATAGGCAGTTATAGCCAAGAGCAGGCGGTTATGATGCTGGAAAATAACAGCCGTGATGTCTGTTGAGCTTGTCTCCACTTGTTGTATCCCTTTTCGGTCCTTTCGGATCCAGATCATGCTGCGTGTTTTAGTTGTTGCTTCTCCTTCTCCTGGCTTGTCATTTGGCATGATTGCCCTCCACTTATTGTGGGTATGAGTGTTTCTTTGGTTTTCTTTATATATCATATATGGTTCAGATACCATCAGTAAGTCGCATGTTGCGAGTGTCCTATCATTCAGGAAACTCAGTTGTACTTCCCGGCTTTTCCGCAGGTTGGCGTGGATGATTCGCAGCATTATGAGTTCTGCGATAGATTGCTTCCCTGACAGCTTTGTGTTTGCTTTCCACCTCTTATCCGGTTAACTTCTTCCTGCCACCGCGGGCACTGTTGGTCCGAAGCTTGGTGTGTACCTCCACATGCGCCACACTTCTCCTCATGTTCATTGCATTCTTGCTTTTGGTGTGGTCCTGAGCATCTTTCACACACCGCTGGCAGTCTACACCGTGACTGCTTGTGGCCATATCCCTGGCAGTTACGGCACCTCAGTGGTCGCTGTATGTAACGATATTCGGAGGTAAATGAGACCTCTCCGCAGATCTGTACCATTTTTTGGTGGAGCAGCTGGGTCGCATCACTTTCCTGAGGGAGGAATATCACCATCGACCCGTAGGACTTTGGTCCACTAAGCCAATATAGCTTCCTCACTTCAGTGTTGTTCTCGTCTCTGAACTTCCTGTAGAACTCCTCATTCACTTCCCCATTCTTGTCGAATATGTCCGACTTCCGTACACTGTCAACTTTGATAGGGAACCATGGTTCACCATTTAACTTTGCTCCGTTAAAGGTCTTAAGCCATTGCTGGTGCTCCCGGATCATGCAAACATCCCCTTCGCTAGCAAGGAACACTCTGACAATTGATCCCGGTGTGACTTTGACCCCCTCAATTCTGACTTCCCCTGTGTCCTGGTGTTTTCTGAGCGCGTTCTGGATTGCATTTTTGGCGGTGGCTCCATCAGCTAGTTCCCTCTTGGTGTTTTCATCGGCGTTTCTCACGTTAATGGTTACATTCGGTAGTGTGAGCGCCGCAGTTGTTGCTTTAGTTGCTGGTGAGATAGCAGAAGATGCGGTAACTACTGATGCCCAGCTTCTACCCAGGCTAGGTGTTTGTGTGGCCAGTGTTGCTGATGGGGTGGTCTTGGATGTGGTCTCATGGATTTCCTGGACAGTCTTTTTGAGCTCATCGATTTGGTATGATTCTATTGTTTTGTTCAACTCATTAATGCGGCTTTGTAGACGTAAGATTTCCTCTTGATGTTGTTTTTCCTGTTCCTCCAATGCCCTTTTCTGCTCCTTGTCTTTGGTCTGAAGCAACAGATGTAGCTTCCGAAGGTCAGCATCTTGGGTTTTGATTTTCTTTATAATTGTGTTCAGGGTAGCCTCTGTGTCTGTTGTTGCATTTATGTCTTCCACAGACGCGTTTGTACGCGTCTGTTTGGTTATCCGGTTTCTTTGCGGCTCAAGCTGGGTTTTTGTCCCCACGGCGCGTTCAAGGTCGTCAATAAGTCGATTTGGTTTTTGGATAGTTCGCTTAGAAGATCTCCGGGCAGACAGTTCGCCTGTCGAGGCCTCTGTGTCGGATTCGCTCATCTTCCGAGATCTCCCTTCGTAAGCAGTGGTGGGTAGTTAACCCGATCAGGTACGGAGGAGTATTGTGTTGTTTTTGTTGTATGCTGCCTGAATTGAATCGGGAGTCACGTGTGGGTCACGTGTGTTTGCCGTATATTTCAGGCAGCAACACTACGGAGTACACAAGAGAGGTTCCTGGTAAATACCACTGTACGAAAGAACATGAGAGGGTCTTCTCAAGTTGTGACTTATGGTATTTCAGTTATTTCTATTCTTTAAAGGGATAATATTGTAGAGGGTCGTCATTATCACTCATCAATCATGAATCAATGGTTGCGAGTTTCTGTCAAACTACGCAGATTCGTAATGGAGGGAAGAAGCACTCGTAATTTATGTGTAGGCATAAAAATCAATGAAGGTCTGATCTCCTAACTATCTCAAGTTCTGGCAATCTTATATACTCCCAAACGTGGCAAAACAATATAGCAGTCTCATGTTTTTGTTGTCTGATTGTCTCGTGTTGTTTGTGGCAATAAGTTCAGAAATCAGCTTAGTCTCCTGATGTCGACAGGAGTCCCTAACTAGGGATAGTGGTAATTTATATCAACAGTTTCTTACTCGGAGTCAGTCCCCCTCATAAAGATAAGTCTGTTTTGTAGAAGAAGCTCCGCTCTGAGCAGCTGCTAACCGCAAAGCCAAGGTCCAATGTGTGGTCCTGATGACAGTTCCGGAGCCGCACATATACCCCATACTAGGAGACCTCAAGACTAGGATCCTCGACGTCGGGGTTCTGTCTCCTTCACCTCGTTCCAGTACTTCTTGTAGTCGATCTTGGCCGGGCAGTATCTCCTCGTCCAAGGCCATGTGGCGATGTAATCTTGGAGAGGTTCTCTACTGTGTACATCAGTACATGTTGGTAGTAGACTGGCACAAGGTTCAAACCACGGTGGTGGACGGGATGTTGATGGCGGGGAGCTTTCAGGGGAGCCTGCTCACGTACTGGCAGAGGTTCGAGTATGGAGGTCATCATCTGGGTGAGCCCTCGGTGCTTTTCTCATCCGTATGGCGTCAAGGACCTCAAGACCCTCGGCTGGACTTGGAGACATAGAACAGGAAGTAAACCATGAACCTTGAAATCGGGATTCGCCTTGCCAAATTGGATCAGGAGTTTAACTTTCCGAAGCCAAGTCACTCCTGGTCCTGGGACAGGGCATCAGGTTGACCTTGAACCTAGCATATCCAGATTCCAGCGACATCATCAGCGAGAAGACCAAGTTCTGCTTCATCTTCGAGATCTTCGTTTTCTACTCTCTCGGAGTAGGCGTCGGAATAGAGCTGGATTTGAGTCACGCTGAGCAGGTATAAAATGAGGTTGTTGAAGGCCGCACTGATAGTCATCAAGTCGGTCGTGCATTGAAAACAACTCTGTGTTCGTACAGCGCCATCCCAGTCATACACAGTGGGAAGTCTGTCTGTGGACGTTGCCTTGACCACGATGCTTGTGATGTGAACCGTTCCAATTTGACCATAATAACGCGGCTTCTTGTTGAAGAAATGAACCGCTCCCTGAGAGAGATGTAAAGAGGTGAGAGAGCAGATGTCTGCAGAAGCTGCCTTAAATAGGAAGCCATAACCGGAGAAATCCGTCTGGGATGCCTGATACGGTTATTTTCTGCAAGAGAATATATGTCAAAGAAGTGTATAAGAGAGGCGCCTGAAGGGGGTGTCTTGTACCTCACTCTCTTTCTATGTACGACCGATGAGTACCATGTTCTTTCCTGGTTGCGTTGCTGTCAAGAGTACTGTCGACATTTCAAGCAATATCAACAGTCTCAAACCGTGTCTCTGTTTCTGGACGTGGTTATGCTCCGGGATTCCCAGAGAAGAGAATGCCCTGTCTTGTTCTGTGAGACTGTTGATGGAAGAGAATGGTCACGTGCCAGTCGACCAAATAGTTTTCCACACCATCACAATTCTGTATATTCGCCATCCTCGAATCCATCAACCATCGACTTTCATCCATCCAGGCATCAAAATAATCAATCTGGTTTGTTTATTACTCTCTGACGAAGACTATTCTAACCTTTATTATCGAAACTAGCCACATGCAGGAGTTTCATCCGTCACAATCACCCGCATCCTCGGATATATACACAACTATACCTACGAAACTGGCAACCAAATTCGGACTTCATCTGTACACTCGTCCGCGTTCCGATTCCATCCTCTCTCTGATGACCGCAAACCCCTTCCAGACCGCTCAATATCCTGCGCATACTTCGTTGCCAATCGCCTGGCCACCTCGTTGGCCTCGAACAGAGTCACCAATCGCCGCTTCGAGGAGAGCCCTTCGGAGGTCCGGCGGCAGACGTCGTAGATCTTCCGCTTCAAGCTTGGGGCTTGGTCGTCAACGAAGGAGCTGGGTGGTAGGAGCACAAGACTTTGGCTGTACCGATCACTACTCCACGTGTTGTAGATGTTGTACAGGGACAGCTCACCCTTCGGGGGGTTAGTGGTCACTTCTGCAATCCATGCGGACTCCGCGAGCTCCGCCGGCGTAGTTCCTGACGCGTTCTCGCGATGAACAAGGTCCGGACGGCGTTCGAGCAACATCTCAAGCGTCCGGGGCAACCCACAACGTACAGCATCATGTACGACAGTGTTCCCGGCTCCATCCAGCACTTCCAGATGCTTGTGCCCCATGCCCTCGGCAAAGTCCAGCACGATCTTGAGTAGCTTCATCTGATTGTCTGATTCTTCCGAGGACTGCGAAGTACTGGTGGATAGGCTCTGGACCATCCACTGCGCCAGGGGAGTGAGTGAGCCAGGGTCCTGGGAGGACCGCTCAACAAGCAGCGAAGAAACCAAAGTGGGATCAATCAGCTCGAGCATCTGAGGGACAACCTTCAATTTCTCCTCGTTCGGATGAGCCGCCCCGTTGAGCAGGAGGTGGAGGATGTTGTTGCCCTTCTTGTCACGCACAGTCTGGTTGGCTCCCGCTCCGATCAAAATCCTGGCGAAAGCAAACCGATGAAGCAGGAATGCAAGCGCCAACGGCGTGTACCCGTCCACAGACTTGACCTCCATGCAGTGTGGTACCAGGTACTCGATTAGCCGTTCCGACTCCTCTGTTGGCTTGGCGAGAATGGCACAATGAAGGACAAGATGGCCTGGAAACGTCAATACAAGGTATGTAACAATATTGGACCGACTTACGTCTGCAATCCAACCAATTTGTAATGGACCGCTCAATACCCAGCGTCCCCATGGCAAGTCTCTTGACCCGACTGTCGTGCTTGTACGCCTTGGCGAAGTTCGCGTAGAACCGACCAGGCGCCGTTCCTAGGAACCATTCCACCATCTCGAGGTTCCCCTGCCGAGCTGCAGCCAGAAGAGGCGGGTTCGCCTCCTGAGACTGAACGGGAAGGATGCCTCGACCCGCTGCCGCCCAGTCCGCGCGCTTCTTTCCGTGGATGGACAGCCCTTGGTAGAATTTGGGCTTCTCCTTGATTACCACCCCGCTCTCCCCTGCCAGCTTGTCCAGTGGAAGGCCAGCTCCAGTGCGCTCGATGAGTTCTTTCAAGCAACGAAGTCGTCCCAGCCGCATGGCCATGGCAATGTCTGCTTCTCTTGCCATCTTCATGGCCTCCTCGGCGCTGTTGGAGCCCTTCGCGGACAGCTCTTGGCTAAGTTCCAAGATGAAATCCAACGTCTTAAGATCATCCTTCCAGATCGCGTACTGGACCAAACTGTGCAACATTTCTCCATCGGCAAGTTGCGGCCCGAGGAAATGGCTCACAGGACAGTAGTCTGTAAGGATGGAAAGGGGCGAGGCTCTGCTCTCGACTTGTGTCTTGACCTCCCCAATGTTCTCGATGGTGAAGCGGTCGTCGAGGATATGCTTCTCGATCCCGATCCCGATGCCAGTCTGGTCACGGTCCGCCTCCTCGTCGGAGCAAGAATCGTCATCGTCATCGTCGGTTTCAGCGCGCATGGTGTACCGTACATTCTCTCCCGTCGCCTGCGGCTTATACTGTACCCCTGCAATGGCCATCATGGCCTTTGCGACAGCCAAATGCCCACGCATGACGGCTACGTGGAATGAATGGAGGCCCCGGTGATCCTTCGTCGCAATTTCCAGCGGTGGAAATTGCTTCTCTGGACCCCACATCCCCATGGCCAACGACTTGATGGTCTCGAGATCTCCACGCCACGCGGCCTCGAACCTAAGAATCATGAGTACGAGGACCAGGAACTGGAGGAGGGGAGGGAACTCACAGCTGGATGTAACCGCCTCTCGTGGCTTCATTAAGGTCGGGTCTCCTAAAGTCGAATGTCACTGCGAATGGAGTGGGTTTGACAACAGTGCTGGTCCAGTTGTTGCGTCGGCTGGGGGACTGTTTGATATCCGGATACAGCTCCCTGAATGTCTTGGCCTCCTTGTCCATTAATTCCGCCTCGACCTTCTCAAACTCAACCAGCAGGGCTTGCACAGCGGCCTTTTTCTCCTCAAGGCCTGGAAGGTTGGCCGCCCTTTCCACGCTATCTTCATATGCCTTCTGGGACGCTTGATACTGCGTGCGTGCGTCGTGAAGAGCAGTTTTCGCTATCCACATCTGGTACGTATCCTCCTGGAAGGGCGCAAGATAGTAGTTGTCATCGTCCGCCAAAGGTTCGGGCGGTTCCTGGCTGCACGTCTCCGGTTTGTACTCACGGAGGTCTTTCAGCTTCTGTCGGACACAGTCTAGCAGCGACTCCCCCCTCAGATTGGACAGTGAATAATTGTCTTCTTGCAATCGGTGTCCATCCGGAGTCAGCGTATTTGGATCTGCACCCCGAGCGAGCAACCCGAGGGCCACCGACGGCTGATCCTTCATGACGGCCAAAATGACAGGTTGAGCGACATGCGAATTGAAGTTCTTCTTGACCTGATCGGAGCTATCGCCACACATCCCATCGATCGTCTCCTGCGCCAGCTTGATGAAATCGTCAAAGTTGATTGTGGGGCTTGCATTGGCCTTCAGCAGCTTGAACGCGCCGATGACGTTGTGCGACTTGATGGCGGTCGTCAGAGCAGTCTCAGCGGATGGACTAAACCGCCAACCACTGGTCGTAATGAAGTTGATTGTCCGTTCGACTGCGGGCCGATCATGCTGCAGGTACAAGTCCAAAAGCTCGGTATGCTTGGGGGAGGCAGCGATGTACGTCACCGGGGTCTTTCGCTCAATGTCGGCCTGGGCGGGAGACGCCCCAAGTTGCAGGAGTTTCGATGTCATTGCCTTGGCCTGCTCAATTGGAAGTTGGAGAGCTAGAACGAGCGTTAAAATCGCAGCCCGTGGCGTGTTGTTGTACTCTTGCAGCAACTTTATGGGCAGAAGTACATCGGCGCCGAACGAGGATACCAACTCCTCCACGGCATCCACGTGGCCGTTCACAATGGCGAGATGGAGAGGGGAAGCATGATTGTCCCACGCGACCACGTTGATGTCGTAAATATCTGGCTCCTGGTCGTTCGAGTCGTCGGGTATCGAGCCCGCCTCATCCTGGCTCTCGGCTTTGACTTTGACGAAAGAACCGGTGGCAAAGGAACGGTCATCGGCCTCGCTCTCCTCAATGTGGCTGATGAGTTCCGCGTCCTCGTCCTCGTCAGATTTGTGGTTCTCCTCGCCCGCCAAAGCCTCCTTTCGAGATTGTTCCTTGCGGGCTTCCTCCTCCTCGTTCTGCTCGCTCTTCGTCAGCAGTGTCCTAATCATTTCGACACTGCCTCGTGCAGCGGCGAGATGCAAAGCCGTACGCCCATCCACCAGCCGGGAGATTAATCGAGCACCGTGGTCCACCAGACACTGGGCGATTTCTGGGGTGGAGGTCATGACGGCCAAATGGAGGGGAGTGCGACCGGTGAAGTCGCGGCGATTCACGTCGTGGCCTTGCGACAGCCACTCCTTCACCCCTTCCAGGTCGTGGTCAACGATTGCCTGGCAGAGACCGGCGGTGTTTCCAACGTACGCCATTTCTAACCCCCGTTAGCAAACCTGCCCGCCTCCTTAGAGTGAGAACACTCACCGGTCCAGTCCGTCTCCGTGATTGGATTGAAACTGCCAATCTCCTGGCGGCCGGGGTTATCCTTGAGGAATGCGATCTTGCCCGAGACATAGATCTTGTTCTCTTCCTCCGCGAGTTCCTCCTCTTCGGAGGTGACAGGGGCCGGGCAAAAACCGCAACAGTCCTCAATCACGTCCTCGAAGTTCCCGAAAAAGGCCGGATGCCGATGAAGATTGACCTCCCGGTCCTTAGGTCTGTTCCATTCCGCATTCAGGAGCAGATCCTTCGTGTACAAGAGTTTCTCGATCTTCCGAGCATGGAACCTCTGACCATATGGGATGGTCTGGGAGGGTCAGCGATGGATTGCCGCAAACATCGAGAGATACACTTACAAAGGTATGGTAGTCGGAGACGTCCTCCTCGTCATCCCAATCGGGAACCTCATCGTCCCAGTCGTTCTTGATGTTCCCGCGAAGCTGTTTCGACAGTCGCTGCCACCGCCACGTAGAAGCTGGTCGTCCTCGTTCACGCCGCCTCTTCTCGATGTAAGCATCACGATCGGAAGGCTTCGGGAGCTTCTCCAACACCAAAAGACGGGCAAGACCTAGTGTCCGGTTGAAGCTGCGCTCGAAGATTGTCTATCGTGTTAGTCGCTCCATAAAGAAACAAAGGAATCGATCTTACAGGGTCAATCTGAGAGCGGTCCAACAGGGGCCAGAAGACTTCGAATCCTCTGCGAGCGTACTTCGACAGGCGGTTCTCGTACGATGGAGATCGTCTGGACAGATCGACGTGATTGATTTGGGTGACAAAAGCACCAACAGCACGCGGGGAGAGATATACCTGGTGACCGTCGTAGGCGACGCAGGAGCAGTCCACGTCGAATCCGGTCAGGATCTCCGCAATCGACTTATAGATGCGAAGGACAATCTGGACATGGCGCGTGGGATACTGCGACACAATCGTGATGGCATTCTTGGTGCGGATGGTGGATGTCTCGGAAAGAATGGAGTCCTTGATCCGAGTTTCGATCTGCTTGATCTTCTCGATTGCCTGGTCCTCTGTCAGTCCGTACAGAAACAGATCAACGTCCGACGCAGGGGCGAATTTCTCATGATAGTATTCACGCAGCCCCCGTTTCGAGTGCCGGTACTTCTCCGGCACGGGCAGGAGAGAGGTGGTCGCAGCACTTCCCGCAGCGACGACATTGCTCCAGTCGAGGTCACTCAGTGAGCTTTCACTGAACAGGTTGAAGTTCGTCTGGAACTCCTTGAAGGTCGAGACCACCGCAGGGGAGCCAGTGCGTTTCCGATCTTCGCGCTTCAAAGGGGTCAGGAACTTGGATTTGAGCTCCTCTGACTCGGAAGCCAGGTCGCGAGCTCGGATGCAAAGATCCGCTGAGCCATTAATGTCATACAGCGGCACAATGTTGACGAGGTTGTCTGCGACCGCCGGGTGGGATGGTTGCTGAGCGTAGATCTTGCGCAACACGGCATCATATTCATTGTACGGCTTCACCAAATCGGGGATGGATGCTTGCGGGTTGGAATTGATATGATTGATGAAGTCGGAGTGCTTCACAGGGACATCAGGAAGAGTGTATTCATCGGCCATGTCGGCGAAAGAAAAGGGGCCCGTAAGACACGAGCGATTTGGACAAGTGAATCGAAGGGAAAGTTCAACGTGGGATTATCCAGCTGAACTGATGATGATGATGAAGGAAGACAGTCATGATACAGTCTGGGAGATGGTCCCTCTTAAACTTCTGGCAATTGCAACGATTGCTCACCCTGAACTCGAGGCACCAGGCAGTTTCCCGTTGTGGCGTTCTTGATGCCTACGACATTTCCCGAACGGGAAATTGGTTTTCCAGGCATCCAGCGGGTGCCTGGGGAAGATCGCTTGTGATTGGTCGAACAAGCCTTCGAAGTTCTGGAGAAGCTCGACCAATCAGGAGATGCGAACGCCGCCTGTTGCCTGAGGTATCTTCAGGCAATCAGGCAGCGACACCTCACACTTTTGGAGAACAGGTCTTCAGGGAGATGGTCGGGGTCGGCAGCCCGGATGACAGTCAAACTTCAAGAGTAGTGTTTAGCTAAAGGAACCATTATTTTTCATTAGAAAAAGAATCTAGAAGTTAAATTATAAATAAAATATATTTTTACTAATAAACTGTAAAATACAGAGTAGAGTGTGACGGCTGGATGCCTCAGGCTACTGCCTGCATCATTATTCGTCCTCCACTACATGTGCTCCCTAGTGGATGACGTGAACATAAGACCTCTGCCAGCCCCGCATCCCTGTTACCTTTCTTCTTCCCTCTCTCATGTTTAGTATTCTCGTGTACAGCTACCTAGATAGTGGTATAATGGGATATTATGATATCTATCTAGCCTGAGCAATCATCACATAGAGCAGAGAGGTTGGTTGTTACTTGTTCCTTATTGAAGTTGAATATCAAGAAAATTTATCATTGAGGTGTCCATTTTCATTAAGTCAGCAGGGTAAAGCATAGCAAGACCCTGGAATACTAAAGTAGTATGGAGTAGTAGGGGTTGGTTAATGACTAGTAATTTGTCATAGAACCCTCCATCCCTATCATGTAAAATCGTGAATGATTATCATGAACCCATTGAGGACAATGACAGGGATGCACCTAGCAGTACAAACCTATCCTGACTGAAACTCTGGAAGGATACCAATCAAGGACTCAAAACTGATAGGGGGACCAGGTGGTGGCAGTTCACTCTTTTCCTTCTTCAATTCCTCAATCGCCAGTTCAAGTAATTTCTTGTCGTCATTGATATCAGCTGGACCGTAAAAGAGATACCAGACGCCACCTCTTTTTTCATTATCCCATTCATCAAGAAAGATTTGCGCCTTGCCACTCTCAGTGACCCCAACCATTTCACTCAGGAGCTGAAACTTATCATAGGAACGCACTCTCTCTGGCTCATTGTAAGGGATCCACACAAATATTTTGCGCTTGCCATCACTGGGACTTTGGATCCACGCAGCATTAAAAAAGATGGCATCGCTCTTATCAATCTTGCGGGGGTATGGTTGAAGGTGTGTGTAATGCTCATTTCCCTTGTCATTATAATTATAATTTGGTCCGTCATTGCTGGTGTCCTCAGGGGTATCCATGTTGTTTCCTTCAGAAGATGTGGTTTTAAGGTAACTTTAAAAACAAAGCTTTTTTTTTTAAAGAAGGTGTCCAATCAAAAAAATGGGTAGTGGTAGATTGTAAAGATAAAGAATTGTTGTTATTGCTGCTTGATGGAGAACAGAGTTTTGTAGCTGGGTTTCCTAGTAGTATTTATACCCATCTTAATAGTATTAAAGCATCACTTGTAAGAAACAGTTAATTGCTAATCACAAAGCCAGAAGGTCCTAATGAATGGTCCTAGATACCATTTATCACTCAGAATGTGAACTGCTAACCACAAAGCTAAAAGGTCCCAATGAATGGTCCTAGATACCATTCATCGCTCAGAACGTGGTTATATACCCCATACTGGGGACCTCCCCGCTAGGCACCTATGTCATCACTACAGAATTAGAAGAAACTTCTAGACTTCTAGTATTTAATTATGATGTACCAGTTAGGGATATGATAGCCCTCAGCAGTAGGGTGGCCGCGGGTTAGGGTCTAGACCCGCGGGTTAGGGGAGGGTCGGGTCAGGAGGGTCGGGTCAGGGTCGAACAGTCTGACCCGTACGTAGGGTCAGGGTCACAAAGACTGACCCTGACCCGACCCTGACCCGTACGAGTAGACTCCCTCATATCAACACGTGATGATAAGGTATAGATATTACAAAGGCGGTGAGTAAGGGCTTGTTCTGATTGGATGCTCAAAATTACAGACTGTATCTACCTATACACGGAAAGGGGGAACTTGTTGTTCTGAGTTAGTAAGTCAGGTGACCATGATCCATTGAGTCATTAGGGTCATGACCCGACCCGACCTTATGTGATCCAGACTCATGAGTACGGGTCGAGCAGCCTGACCCGACCCGCGAGTCAGGGTCGAAAGTTCTGACCCTAACCCGACCCGCGGCCACCCTACTCAGCAGGAAACCTTTTCATTACATTCACTCACCATCCTTGTTAAGGCTAAGCCAAGAGCCACATAGTTGATAATTTTTCCCTTTCTCTCCTTTCTCCCCTTTCCCTCTTTCCTTCTTTCTCTATGCTTAGTATTTGTACGAAGTACTACCATATTGTTGGATTCAATGTGCTTCCTGTCATAGGCGCCTAGGTATGGGGTATATGATGAAGGCTATGCGGGAGCAAAGGCATGAAGCATGGGGTTGATGGTTGATGATGCTAGGAAGGAGCTGTACTCTCTAAACTGGAAAAGAAGATCAGGGCTAAACCCTCGGAGAAACTCTTGGGCCGCCTGACCCAGAGCATCTACTATAGCACACCCCCCTCAGGCGGCTGTTATCTAATTATACATGATCATGTATAGGTTTGTGAATATCCACCTTTTTTATATGAAGGTGTAGTTGACATATCCATTGTGATCATGTTCATATCTGTGACGATCCTCGCTCTACGATTCCAATACTAAGTGAATAGATAGGATTCGGTAGCATTTGTCTAAAATAACAAGCATGGAGAGAAGAAAGAGAAAGGGAAAGAGAAACAGTGAGGAAGAAATCTATCTAGATGGCAGCTCACCGCTCCATCAGCAAGGGGTAAGTGAATGTGACGTGGTGGTTGATGCCTGAGGCATCAACGATCTCCGGAATCTAGAGATCTCCGCTTCAGCGCCGTCACAATATCCATCTAATTCAATCTGTTTCTTCAGTTATAATTATGTTCATGTATAGTGTACGGGGGTATGTTCGATGTGCCCTTTCAGGGCAGGTCAGGGAGAGCAGATGTGAGGAGACGATCCTGGCCTGAGGTCATATCCATTCAGACAACTAGTTCGGAGGACCCATAGAGAGGAGATAGATGAATTCCATTCGTAACTGAATAACTGACTGAACGACAATAAGAAGGATGATGATCGATGGCGTTTCCCCCCTCCGGATGTTGGATCCTCTGCCAGCCTATACTGGGAGGTTGCGCTCCACAGCATGTCATGTGACTAAAGAGAAGAACACTCCGCACCACTACAATAGTAGTGTGATATCCACCTTCTTTGTATGTAGGTATATTCCAATAACTGTCACCCATTCACGGAAACTCTTTGGCGAAACGTAAAACACCCACACCTGGCCGTTTTCGAGCGGATAAACGTTGAAGAGTTATATTTAACTCTATTCTGAATTGGTTTCAAGCGGTATTTTCTTTCTTCTATCACTCGTTGCGGTGCAATGGGTGGTAGGAAGAAGAAAGTGGCCGCGGCGGCCAGGCCATCGCCGTGGCCTGAACTGCCCTTCGACACCTTCAACGACCTCGACCTACGCGCTCACTCGATGAAGCTCTTAGATGCAGTATCTCAGTTGAAATGCACTGCTGAATCCACCAAGGGTCTCCCCCCTTTTGAGATGTTCTGGGCGTTCCTAGGCACCGTGGAGTCCCTCACGGTGAAGGCACGCGACGGCGACGTCGCCCAGCTCGCTAGAGAAGTCCACGACATCAAAACTATGCTCAAGGACACCACCAAGCGGCTTACTAGTGAAGCGAAGAGTATCCAACACTCTATTGACGCGCAATCAGCGCGTACACTCCCTGGTGCCGCCAACCACGCGGCCTTCGACCCGCTCACTAACCAGGGCATCAACGAATCGATCTAAGTCACGTGCGGCGACCTCCCGCAGCAAGAGCACCCGGCGGGACGCTCGTCGGCTGGTCCCTGATGACAAACCCTCTGAGAGCGTCTCCACCAGTGAGAGCAAACGCTTGCGCCTCACCCGGCGAGCCGATGATGGCGAACAGATGGATGAAGATGCCCGATGGCAGGGCCCAGACGGCGCAACCCAGATGCTCGATCATGATAAGATGATCTCAATAGTCATGGAGACGCCGGAGGAGCAGCGCCGGCGCCCCCGTCCCCAGGCAAAGCCCGACCCCAGGCTTGAATTGGTCCAGTCTGACATCGTCCCCCAGGGCGATGCCCTCTCACCAGAGGTTCGGAGCGAGGTCATCGAGAAAGGCAAGCGCCACTAGGCCTCGAGATGGGGCGGGGCGGTTCTAAATTTTTGAACCACGAACCGCCCCTCATAGACCCGCAACCTATCCCCTCTCAGAACCGCGCCGCCCCACGGGTCTATGCGGTTCGGAAGCGGGTCGAGCCTCATAGACCCGCGAATGCATAATTTTGCCAAGAGTTTCCTCTTTTGGATGCATAATTTGATGAATCATCTTTGTTATTTACGGTTATTAAACATGGTTTTGGTCTCAACCCTTCCATCTATCCAAAATAACTACCAACCATTTTGAAATTAGATGAAATATAATTGTATATAGATTATTCATTATTAAGATCACCTATCTGCCCTTTTGATACAGTATATTACTAACATTATTGTGAGCTTTGATGGAAGTTGTGGTTTATTCGGTGTATACAGATGGAAATATATATTTGAACCTACGTACACTACCACCGTCTTTCACAAGATCTATTCGTTCTATACGTAAAACCCTATTTAGGATCTAAACAGACTAAATTGTATATTATTTCAATGCTTACATTCTCTAATAATAGGTAGATCATAAAAATATTATCTTTTGTAATAAATATAAGTTAGCAATCCACGTCGAAAAATTGTACTCCTCTCTTTATGGAACAGACTTAATGAAATCTAAGAGTCTTGCTCATAATATAGGCACTATATAGAGGGTCTTTCTGTGGTTTCTGCGGTTTCTGCGGTTCTTATTGCGGTTATATGAGGTTCTTGCGGTTTTCTGCGGTTCAAACCGCAAGGAACCTCATATAGTGGTCTTTCTATCCAATCACTACATAGACATAGATTTTATCTATCTAACTCTCCTGTTGTTTACTCTACATAGTATTCCTATAATTTTCTAGTATGTCTCTTACTCTCCTTTCTTTCCTTTCCCCCTTTTTATTTTATGCTCATTTCGTTAAAATGTCACAGAGCCAGACCTCTCAGTTCTCTGATCACTATCCCTCATCGATTTTTAGTGATAATCCAGTAGATACTCTCTCCTTCCTTCCATCTGATGGCCTGTTCAATCTTGACGGGCGCAATATACCAAGTTCTGCCCCTAACGTGAACTTTGCCCGACCGGCGGTTCCTCCTCTGATTCCTGAGACACTCCAACGCGTTGGCCCTACAAGACAGAAGATCTATGTCCTCTGGACAGCGATGGCGAATGATGATTTTATTACATGGTGGCTACAGACCGAGTTCGGAAGTCAGATAAAACGGAATATCTTCGATGTTGAGCACAAGTCAGGGTGTTGGGATCACTTTGAACAGGTTGCAGCTCCTCAAGATGGAACTCCTAAGGTTATGTGTAAGACCTGCAACCATATCCTAGCTCATCCTGCTGATCGCCACCGGGGAACAACCCATATGAACAAGCACTACACACAAGGGGTTAATTGTCGGAAGCTAGCGCCTCAGTCGCAAGATATTAGACGGATGATATCAAATGGGGTATAGAGAACTCCTACCCTTATTTCTTTTCCTTACTAATGTTATCGAAATCTCTTACTAGGCACACCATACCCCCCAAAGATTACATTTTACCCAGCAAGCCTGGATGGAGAGGTTGATTACCTTTATTACGGCCTCGCGGTTACCATTCCTCCTTGTTGAGCATCCTGAATTCCGTGCCCTTATCGAAATGGCACGGCTTGCTCCTTCCATGCCCGAAATTCCTTCCGCATTCACAGTCCGCCGGCATCTCCGAGAGATAGTAGAACAACGCCAGGATACTCTTCTTCGCAAGCTCCCTCAGGGCACAAAGCTCTCTGTTGCCTTAGATTGCTGGACTTCCCCTTTTCGCCAGTCTTTCATGGCGGTGACGGGCTACTTCCTTGACCAAGAGTGGAACTACCGTGAGATTTTACTTGGCTTTGAGCCACTGCATGGCTCGCATACGGGGGCCTATCTGAGTACCGTTCTCCTGAACCTTCTTGAGAAGCATGAGATTACTAACCGGGTGTTAACTATCACTACTGATAATGCATCTAATAATGGCACGTTGCTGGATAGTCTTCAAGAGGCTGTTGAGTCTCTAGAGCTGCCTGGCCATATCCCGATTATCCGGATACCTTGTATCGCGCATGTCATACAGCTTAGTCTGAAAGAGCTGCTTGGTCAGATGGATGCAAACCCACGGAACGATCGGGAAGAGATGGAATGGGTCGATGAAGGGACTGATGCCATCACTAGGGCTCGCCAAGAGAACAGGGAGATTGTGACTACTCTTAACAAGGTCTAGTCTTCTCTTACTTCTCTCTTATTTCATACGCTAAGTTACTAACTATCTATTATCTTCCAGGTTCGCAAGATCGCTGTTTACATCAACAAAAGTCCCCAACGCCGTGAGAGTTTTGTGAAACTTCAGACAAAAGAGCCAAAACTTATGCCCATCCAAGATGTTCGGACACGCTGGAATTCAACATTCCTGATGCTCCGGCGTGCCCGGCGGCTACAGTCTGCCTTCGATGGCTTCTGTGCTGAATTCAACCTTACCGACATGAAGATGGATAAAGATGAATGGCGACAGGTTGATTATCTTCTCTCGATTACCTATCCCTTCTTCAAATTTACCTCATCTCTCTCAGCCACTACGGATGTCACTATTCATAATGTCTTCGGTATCTACAACGCCTTGTTTACTCATATTGATAAGGCAAAAGCCCAGCTAGCGCAGAAGAGGGTTAGTTGGAAAAAGATGATGAAGTTGGCGCTAGATCATGCACGGGATAAGCTGGCTGAGTATTATGGGCAAACTGATGATGTTCCTGGCGATCTCTATGCAATTGCGACTATCCTGGGGCCGCGGAATAAGCTGGCATTCTTCTCAGGAAAGGATTGGGAGCCTCACTGGGCGCCACGCTACAGGAAGTCCCTTGAGACTTACATTCAACCTTACCAAGAGCGCTATAAACAGTCTCCGTCAACCATCCAGTCCACAAGACATGATATATCTGACATTGATATCCTTGTGACACCTGTCGAATCTTTTCAGTCTGAAACAACTGCTACAGATGAGCTTACGCGGTATCTTGGAAGTAGTAAGCTAATCCCTCTGCCTCTATATCTTACTTCTTATATACTCCTTCGGTTTCCCTTATACTAACCTTACTAGGTACTGTACAGGCAACCCCTCTGGTGTACTGGAAGGAACACCAGAAGGAATATCCCATTCTGGCAAGCCTCGCCCGGGACGTCCTCACTATTCCGGCTAGTGGTTCTGGTGTTGAGCGGTTATTTAATTCTGCCCGTGATATCTGTCACTACCGACGGGGCTCGCTAAAGCCACAGACGATCCAAGATTTGATGATGTTCATGTGTACAGCAAGATTTGATGTTGAATCAGAGCAGCTTGCTTGGATTGATGAGTACCTTTCTACACAAGAAAAGCAGGCAGAGAATGAGCGAAAGGATGCAGAGAAGAAGAAAGCCGAAGGATTTGATTCAATCAGTGATGATGAGGAAGATTCTCTTACTACTGAAGACATTAGAGCCACGGAACCTTCTACTGCGTCTGTCAGTGAGCGTACACTTGGGAAGAGAAGAGCTGAGACCACGTCCGACAGTCTTATCCAACTGGATGATACTAATGAGGTTCCTCTACCTGATAATGGCCACTTACTGGAGGAAAGTAGCGCCCAGCGGCGGTCATCTAGGCGTGTTCCAAAGCGCTCAAGACAGGATGAGGATTATGTATATAATTAGCAGACACACAGAATCAGATTAACTAGTTCGGCAGAAATTGGTGAAAATTATCGAAAGCTCATTAAAGAAATAGTTTAAATGAAACCTTTTATAATACACATATAGGGCCATGGGCATAGATCATGATTCTGACTATAGGGTACAAGGCTGAAAGTGAAATACTAAAAAATACAGGCTCATTCTGCATAAGATATGCATATCACGAGACTTGAGATGTTTGTTATGTTTGTAGACCCGCCGGGTCGACCCTCAACCTTTGAGGGTCGGTTCTCCTCGTCCTCAAACCGCCCCGCGGGTCTAAACTTTGTGACCAAGAACCGCACCGCGGAGGGGCGGGGCGGGGCGGTCTGCGGGTCTTGCGGTTCCATCTCGAGGCCTAAGCGCCACAGCCAGAAAGATGACGTCTCCGACATGGAAATGGAAGAGTACGTTGACGCTGAAGACCGCGAAGCCAGCGAGGCTACTGAACTGTGAGTATGGTGCCTACACTTCGCATATTGCAGGCCAACGTTTGGCACTCGCGCGAGCGGGTCATGATGCACCTCTTTGGTGAGAGAGGGGTCCAAGAACTCGAGATCCTGGCCATTCAGGAACCGAGCATCAACCGGCACACCACGCCGGTTTCCACTTACTCACAGGCTCTCGGGGGCCGGTTTCATGTGCTCATGAGGCCTACCATGCCAGCAGATGCTCGTATGGATGCCCCCCGGGTCTGCTTCTTTGTCAACAAACTCCTGGACCCGGACACGTGGTCCGTACGGCACCACTGCCGCGACCTCAGCACGCTGACGCTGAGAACCCCAGGGCGCCGACCAATTCACATTCACAACATCTATAACCCGAGCCCACAGTTTTCACAGCAGCCTAGCACGCTAGGCCCTTTGCAGCAGGCGCTCACTGCACCCGGCGATCATATCGTGGTCGGAGACTTCAATCTCCACCACCCAATGTGGGCACGCCGGGGCTACCGACACCGACATGAGGAGGCAGACAGTCTGATTGACATCATGGGCGAGCACAGCCTAGAGCTGCTCACCCCTCGCGGCATCACGACGTATGAGAAAGTGGTTGAGCGTAGGCCGCAGTGCACGACCATCGACTTGGCGTGGGCCTCCGCGGCGTTAGCAGACCGGATGGTTCGATGCCAAGACCGCCGTGATTGGCTCCGCGCTGCAGATCACGTGCCAATACTGACGGAATTCGACCTCTCACTCGTGCCACGGGCGGAGGTACGCCGACGGCATTGGCAAAAGGCCGACTGGGAGGGCTTCCTAAAGGCGCTGGCAGCGGTTCCCATGCCACTCGCCCCGCTAGATACACCTGACCAGGCTGACCAGGCCGCTGAGCACCTTGTACGCGCGATCCACAGCGCTGCGGAATCCACCATCCCAGAAACCCGCACCTGCCAGTATTCTCAGCCAGGCTACACGAAGGAGCTGGCCTCACTGCGCACGCAGGTCAACCGCACACGCCGTCATGCTCGCACAGGCAATGAGGCAGACGTGGAGGCTAGACCTGGGCATGGGCCGGCCCATGGACAAAAACCTCGTGGGCCGGCCCATTTGGGCTGGCCCATGAATGGGTCAGCCGGCCCACGATTTGGCCCATTTGGCCCATTTCGCCCCCAGATTTTCATAATTAATATGCAAAATATCTAAAATTACTAGCGTAATTTATAGCCGTCTCAATTCTTCGCCCTTAGCTATGGCAAATTACAGAATAGATTACGACTTACTTACTCTCATCTAACTCGGAAATATATAACTATCTACGTCTCTGAGCTCACTCAGTATCTCAAGAGTGGTAAGTGGTTCTCTTATTATGTATTCTTAAACTGAATGCTCTCTAAGCCTCTCCCTAATCTTGATTCATTAAACAGGCACGGTATTAATACCCCCACGTGAATTCTGGAGAGATCATGAGCACAGATTTCCAGTGCTCGCAGCTCTCGCTCAAGATGCCCTTTCCGTCCCAGCCACAGGCGCAGGCGTAGAGCGTCTCTTCAACTCCGCGTGTGATATCTGCCACTTTCGCCGTGGCTCACTACAATCAAGTACTATCCAGGATCTAATGCTTCTCATATGTGGTATTTGGTTTGATCTAGAAGAGGAGCAGCTTGCTTTCGTTCGAGAGTACGCAACTGAGTCTGAGAGAGAGCTCCAACAAGAAGAGATAGATGAGCGTACCCAAGAGGATATTATAGAGATTAGTGACAATGAGGAGGGCCATTCGCAATATAATTCGAAGAGGCGAAGGGGTATTGAGCCTGTGGAAGAGCCTGAGGAGGAGGAGCCGCCTGCGTGTGAGGAGGAGCCTGATTTGCCTGAGCAAAACACACAACGTGTTTCAGGAAGAGTTCGAAAGCGTTCAAGGTTATTGGATGGATATGAGATATAGTTGATTTCTGCAGTAATATCAAAATACCCTCTTTCAACTGAATATCTTATACGGAGTAGTTACAAAGTATACTTATTCTTGTTACGAAGGCATTACAGCCAAGAGTTTGCGTAAATTGTATAAATTATGAAAGTCACATGCAGACTAATTTTTGCCCTAAAATGGGTTGAATGGGTCGAATGGGCCGGCCCACGAATGGACAGAAAATCGATTTTACGGCCCATGGGCCAAAATGGGTTGACCCATTTGGGCCGGCCCATGGGCTCTGCCCAGGTCTAGGTATATCCGCGGCGGCTTTGGCTTCAAGGGTGCTGAAACAGCAGTCCGTAAAGCACTGGAATCAATCCAGTATCAAGCCCTGTACCGCATCGCAGGAGCCTTCCGCACGACAGCCCGTGCGGCTCTCGAGGTCTGCCTCGATGTGCCGCCAGCGATGTTGAATCTCGCCCACACGGCGGAGGAGGCATGCATTCGGCTGATGACATCACTACTACGCCGTACACTACACGCTGTGCGCTCATTGGGCCGCAGGCCCACAGGCTCACGACATACAGACCCAGATAAGGACCCTTTAACCTCCCCACTGGAGCGCCTGGAGCGTCGGCTCCGGGATCAGCTCAGTATCTCCCCATCCCAAATCGAGACTATTGAACCGTTTGTGGTCAGTCCATGGTGGCAGCCACCTGAGACTGTGATTGCAGACAACCGGGAGCAGGCCCTGGAGGAGCACCGCAAGGTGCTCGCTGGGACTTATGGCCTCGCGTAGACTGACGGAAGTGGCACTGACAAGGGGGTGGGGGCGGCAGTAGTCTCCCCTCTAGGATGCCAGACTTGCCGGCTTGGCTCACTGGAATCCCACACAGTCTACGCAGCAGAGCTCTGTGGGGTGGAAATGGCTCTTTGCCTAATTGCACGGGCGGAGAGCCCAGTCACACAGTTCTACAACTCCAGGATAACGCGGCGAGTCACCATCTTTACCGACAACCAGGCTGCAATTCAGGCCTGCCGGGAGCCGAAGGTCTGCTCTGGGCAACATTACGTTCAACGAATCGTCAGGCTGCTCGACCAGCTCCGCGCTGGCGGGTGGCGGATACGGCTACAGTGGCTCCCTGGACATGAGGGAGTCCACGGCAATGAGCGGGCCGACTATCTAGCAAAGGAAGCTGCGGAAAGTAGCGGTGCACCTGTAGGGCCCGTGCTCTACGCCTCGCTGCGCCGCCGTCTCCGTGATTCGATGAGAGAGCGCTGGCGTCAATTTTGGGCCAATCACAATCATGGCTCGGATCTACGGAAAATCTTTGCGGCCCCGAGTCGTGCTGTGCTCCGGCTCCATGTGGGCCTACGGCGTGCGGCAAGCTCAGTGATCATACAGATGCAAACTGGCAAGATCGCACTGGCGGGCTATCTTGGCTTATTCGGAGCAATGCCCACGGTGGATTGTGCTTGTGGCTACGGCCGTCAAGATGTGCAGCACGTGCTGATCACCTGCCCGACCTACACTGAGCTCCGGCTTCGTATGGTTTGGCAGCGTTCACGGGAGATTGACTACACTCGTCTGCTTCGCGAGCCCGAGTCAGTTCATCGCGCCGCTCGCTTCATGATTGCTACAAGGCTCCTGGCCCAGTTCCGGGGCTTACCAGACACATTCCGGGTTAGTACGATGGGTGGCGACCCCTAACCTGTGTACCGCTGCGGCTCGCTTGCAGGGCTTATTGATGAGGAAGATTACTAGTCTAGACACCTCTTAAGGTGTTTAGATCAGCAAGGCGCACAGATTGAGGATACGGGCGTTACACTGGGCGTATCGGTAGGGGTATCAGGGACAATCGTATACTTGCTATGGATTCAGTGTATGTAAGATGGCAGCGGCATTCCCAACCGCCGACAGGGACCTACCGCCACTCGGCCGATAGGGCTGACAGATGCGTGAATGATAATATAATAATAATAATAATATAACCTGAACAGCAAATGCGTTGGCCCAGGCTTTCTTGCATGGCAATTGACATCATGTCGATTCCAGCAATGAGTGATGAACCTGAATGAGTGTTTTCCGGGGCACGTCGTACGATCTCTTGGGAAAGGGCACAGCTGTCAGCTGAAAATATCGAGAAGATGGAATGTTTGAAACACTGGCATAAGACTGGTATTGCTCAGGAGTAAAGAGGAAATGTAGTGAATTTAGTCCATTGCCTTGCAGAATCTATCTACAGTTCCTGTTGCCAAGACGCTATCGTAATTAATCGATTATGGTATCAATGATTATCGTAAGTTACAATCGATAACGATTATCGATCGGCACTGTATCGATTAATTTTCGACAACACTGCTCAGGCTTCCTGGAAGAGTACATAAAAGAGCGGTGTGTTAAGTCTGCTTCACACAAACTCTAATTAATCATGATAGTCATCTGTCACCTCCATTTCCTCAATTCCTCCACCTGGTTGCCAATCAAAAGCCCCTATTGGCCTCTTTGATAAGCAGAGTACAGGCTCATGTTGTTCTTCAATATGTGTCATAATCCTCGTACGTAGTCCCATATAAATTCCACGATGAGGGGTAAACACATCTTCATTCTGATGATCAAGAGGTGACAAGGGATTAAAGTTCATCTCCTGTAACTGCCCAGTTACCCAGTTATGAGTTACTGGGGGGAGATACTCATCAGGATCTATCATACAATAGCTATTAGTATATATAACTTATGAGTACATGGGAACTTACCCCACTCTGCAACATCCTCATGTAATGTACGGAGAAGATCTTGATCAAATTTTAGACCATGATCTTGAACTCCATCAGGAGGATAGTTATAGTTCATAAAAGGCTTGCCATGAACAAGATGTGGACGAAGCTTCTGTTTCCGAATCGAATGATTATTCCAGGTTCGTATGAAGGAGGCAATCTCAACTCGAAGGATAGGCATATAGACTGCAAATAATGCAATCTGATCAGCAACTGAGTCCCGGGAGAAAACACCCTGTTCTTGAAGGGAATGGAAATAATTCTAGAATAATATTAGCCTATTGTATAATATCTTTCTTGGAATATCTGAATAACTCACCCTCCATCGAAATAATAATCCTCTGGTTAATTAAAGCCACCAGGCTTCAATTCTTTGGTTTGCTGTACTTGTCCCATAAAGATAGCATTCAGAAATTGATATTTCTGGATGCCTTGATCGCTGAAGCTTATGGTGAGCTTCTGCTAGGAGAACAGTTTCGGTGCCTCGGTCTGACCGTATGAATCGAGGTTGTAGTTGAGCAACCTCTACAGCGTCAAGAAATTGCCGTAATACGCTAACAGCTGTACGGGCGGTGATTCCAACATACACCCAAATAATGTAGCGCGAATAAGCATCAATAGCAGCATAGATCTCAATGCCATATGGTGCAAGCTTTAAGTATCCATCAATTGACCAAATAAAATTTGGCCCTGGCACTATATAAGCACCTCGATGTCGCTGTAGGTCTTGAAGTCATCTTCATACGGATGTAGGTGAAAGTTGACGGTATAATGTGAAGAGGCGATCTCTGCAATATTGATTAGTTTAATATCAGAGCTAATATACCCTTCGGACGAGTATACTTACCTTGCAATAATAAAACCACGGTTTCGAAAGTGTCGATAGAGTAGTTCCTTCCCATAACCTTCAATCTGGCCAGTTTGAAGCTCCTTCTCAAGTTCCTCAATCACAGTATCAACCTGATGTTGTGTTGTGATTAGACCTGGGCAGAACCCATGGGCCGGCCCAAATGGGTCAACCCATCTTGACCCATGGGCCGAAAAATCGATTTTCTGCCCATTCGTGGGCCGGCCCATTCGGCCCATTCGACCCATTTTAGGGCAAAAATTAGTCTGCATGTGACTTTCATAATTTATACAATTTACGCGAACTCTTGGCTGTAATGCCTTCGTAACAAGAATAAGAATACTCCGTATAAGATATTCAGTTCAATCAGTTGAAAGAGGGTATTTTGATATTACTGCAGAAATCAACTATATCTCGTATCCATCCAATAACCTTGAACGCTTTCGAACTCTTCCTGAAACACGTCGTGTGTTTTGCTCAGGCAAATCAGGCTCCTCCTCAGGCTCCTCCTCAGGCTCCTCCTCAGGCTCCTCCTCAGGCTCTTCAACAGGCTCTTCCACAGGCGTAATACTCCTTCGCCTCTTTGAATTATATTGCGAATGGCCCTCCTCAGTGTCACTAATCTCTATAATATCCTCTTGGGTACGCTCATCTATCTCTTCTTGTTGGAGCTCTCTCTCAGACTCAGTTGCATACTCTCGAACGAAAGCAAGCTGCTCCTCTTCTAGATCAAACCGAATACCACACATGAGAAGCATTAGATCCTGGATAGTACTCGATTGTAGTGAGCCACGGCGAAAGTGGCAGATATCACGCGCGGAGTTGAAGAGACGCTCTACGCCTGCGCCTGTGGCTGGGACAGAAAGGGCATCTCGAGCGAGAGCTGCGAGCACTGGAAATCTGTGCTCATGGTCTCTCCAGAATTCGCGTGGGGGTATTAATACCGTGCCTGTTTAATGAATCAAGATTAGGGAGAGGCTTAGAGAGCATTCAGTTTAAGAATACATAGTAAGAGAACCACTTACCACTCTTGAGATACTGAGTGAGCTCAGAGACTGGTGCAGTAGGCCGACTATCACGAGCGAGTAGTAGATCAATCTCACTCGTAGGCTTCGCGCTTTGTATACCTCCAGCCTGTGAGAGACAGCTATAAACACTATCCTCATAGTGTTTTACTCGGTCTTCGAGACTTTGTTTGTATTGAGCAGCAAAGTCTTTTTTATCATCCTGCCAATCTGGGGTTTGGAAAAATTCAAGCTTATACTGCGGCGCCAAAATAGTCCCAGTTGAATATATATCACTGAGACCCTCAAGGTCAGTCATCGTGTAGTAGTCCCTGAGCTTACTTTCAGCTGATCTTAGAGCTTCAAGCATTTGTTGTTTCCATCCAATCTTCTTCCGTTGTAGCTGGCGAATCCGATTCTCTATATGATCGAAGAGATGATTATAAATACTGAAAACAGTATGAATCGTCACATCTTTAGTCTTTGAAAGGGCAGTGGTGAATTTATAGAAAGGCTGAGTGATACAGATCAGGTAATCAATCTGCCGCCACTCATCTGATGTAACCCGAAGATGAGAGTGATGAAATTCAGAGCAGAAGGAATCAAAGATAGGTTGTAGCTTCTTGGCCCGGCGGAGCATTAAGAATGTCGAATTCCAGCGTGTCCGTACGTCCTGAATTGGGAATAATCGAGGTGTATTTGACTGGAGGTTTTGGAAGGATTCGCGGCGCTGAGGGCTTGCATTGATAAAGATAGCGAGGTTTCGGATCTAAGTAAGAGATTGTACAATTAGTATTTATTCGATAGGTAGAAAGAATAGTAATAAGATCAAACCTTTTTCAGTGTATTTGCCATACTATACTCTCTTGCTGTTTGGCGAGCTATTTTTGTATGCTCTTCAGACCAGACTATGTCAATATTCTCATTCACTGGGTTGGCTTTCAGTTGACCAAGGAGCTGCTTTAGGCTTAACTGGATCACATGGGCGAGGCATGGCACTCGGATAAGAAGAGTATCAGAGCCTAGGCCCTGAGATTGGAGAGAGTCTTGCAGAGATGAGATAAGAGTCGAATTATTAGATGCATTGTCGGTTGTGACAGCTAATACTCGCCCTTTAATCTCATACTTTTCGAGCAAATTCAGTACCACTGTGCTTAAATAAGCCCCAGTATGAACACCGGAGAGAGGCTCAAAGCCTAGTAAAACCTCCCGATATTCCCAATCAGCGTCAATAAAATAACCAGACACTGCCATAAAGGCCTGTTGGAAGGGGGAAGTCCAACAATCTAAGCTTATTGAGAGCTTTGCCTTTGGTGGGAGCTTCCGAAGTATCTCTTTCTGCTGATCTTGTGCTTTTGTTTGAATTCGACGCTGTAAGGTTCTTCGAGAGGGGAGGCTTATAGTGGTTGGCGCTTTCTGAGCTAATTGTAGAAGCTTGAGGAATTCAGGATGTTCAACAGTAGCAAAGGGAAGCCGTAGGGTAGTGATTGTAGAGATTAGTTGGTGTTCCCAACGAGTCTCACTGAATGGTTCCGGTGCGGTTTTTGCCTATTAAGTAGCAAAATTAGCTTTTATCTAAGAACTATTAATCCAGGGACGACTTGCCTGCTTCTGTAGTAGGCGCCGGATGCTTGATTGGCCCTTTGTTTTGCATATTGCCCGTTCTAGGTGTCTTCGTAGAGCAGTCGTTCCTTGTTTCCCTGCTGTCCCTGCTTTGGTATGGACTATAGAGTTCGGATGATTCAAAATAGCTCCGCAGTGCTTGCACATCACCTTAGGTTGCCCAGTAATAAAATGGGCAACCTGTTCGAAGTCAGCCCATATACCTGCTCGCTGGCCCTTTCGATCCCAGAAAGTAGATTGATGCTCAGAGTGCCCGCTCTGTGTCTGAATCCACCAATCAACGAATTGCTCTTTATTCATATCTTCGCATATAACGTAGGTTTGCGCTGGATCTGTAGAACGTTTGAGAGACGGGGGAACAGAGAGAGGCGGAGGAAGGGGCGTTATTTGGCTTCTGGAGTGCTCGGGCGCGATGCTTTCGGAAAAAAGATAGGATGAATCATCGAACTCGCCACTCTCTGAAAGAGGTACTGAGTAGATATCTGATGGTTGAGACATAATAACTGTTAGTGAGAGAGCTTAATGATCGTAAAGTGAAAGAGAGATCATAGTTTACTTACTATAAGAGAGGAGAGAGTAAGCCTATATTTCAGTTAAACTGCAGAGTCTTCAGATAGCCTGAGCTCTCATGCAGTATGCTAGACATGGACAGCCCGAGATAACGTGTCTGATATCTTTCACGATGATTGGCTAATTGATCTCCTAGCCCCATATTTAACAATCTCTTATTAGTTAGTCTAATGGGCCGGCCCATTTGCCTTCGAAATTCGAGCAAAGGCATCCCCCCTGGTTTTTATCGAATTTACAACTTTTTTCTCACCCTTCTGCGTTCACCTTATAATGAATTGAACCCACTTCCTGCGCCTGGATTGTGAAATAAAAAGCTTTAATAAATAAATTAGACTATTCTCCGTTATATAACACTAAAAGTAGGGTGGCCGCGGGTCGGGTTAGGGTCAGAACTTTCGACCCTGACTCGCGGGTCGGGTCAGGCTACTTGACCCGTACTCATGAGTCTGGATCACATAAGGTCGGGTCGGGTCATGACCCTAATGACTCAATGGATCATGGTCACCTGACTTACTAACCCAGAACAACAAGTTCCCCCTTTCCGTGTATAGGTAGATACAGTCTGTAATTTTGAGCATCCAATCAGAACAAGCCCTTACTCACCGCCTTTGTAATATCTATACCTTATCGTCACGTGTTGATATGAGTGACTCTACTCATACGGGTCAGGGTCGGGTCAGGGTCAGTCTTTGTGACCCTGACCCTACCTACGGGTCAGACTGTTCGACCCTGACCCGACCCTCCTGACCCGACCCGACCCTAACCCGCGGGTCTAGACCCTAACCCGCGGCCACCCTAACTAAAAGACCTACACAAAAAAATGACATCCGTTGAGATGTCAAAAAACCAATGCTAAGAGCAGAAGGATGTATTCAATCATCAACACGTAGATAGTTATATATTTCTGAGTTAGATGAGAGTAAGTAAGTCGTAATCTATTCTGTAATTTGCCATAGCTAAGGGCGAAGAATTGAGACGGCTATAAATTACGCTAGTAACTTTAGATATTTTGCATATTAATTATGCAAATCTGGGGGCGAAATGGGCCAAATGGGCCAAATTATGGGCCGGCTGACCCATTCGTGGGCCAGCCCAAATGGGCCGGCCCACGAGGTTTTTGTCCATGGGCCGGCCCATGCCCAGGTCTAGTTGTGATGGGGTTAACCGTCCGACGATATAGACCTAATTGGTGTCGAATATATTTAAGTGTCCCAGCACTGATATTAAAGCCCTCAGCCGTCAGAACTCGGAAAAGATCCTTTTCCTCTAGTCCAACCTGGAAGAAAAGGACCCTAATACGAGCATGCAACACTGTGTCAGAGCTTGCTGTACGATTTTGCTTGCGAATACCCCACTTATGGAGGCGTGATTCAATCGTACGGGTTGTAATATCAACCCCACGCTTCTCAATGAGGAATGTTCGGAGGGATGCGACAGAGGAATCATTTTTATAGAGACGAATTAACTCAGCCTTATATGGCTCAAGGTTAATGGAAGGACGAGGCATTATGCAGTTATGCGTTGTGGTAAAGATGGAAAGGTTGGAGGTTGAAGAAGATTAATATGAATGAGAGATACACCACTAGGTACTTCGTACTTTAGATTACAATTGCACGTGGGCGGAGATACGAGCGGTGGATATACTTCAAAATAAATTTCTGTTTTTTCGGTTTTCTCCCAATTGCTTGCTATAAGGATTCGCGGAGATCGCGATGATAGAGTTAGTGTGAAAGAAGATATAGTGCTCGCAATAAGGGAAACGTATGTGGACAATAATAGAGTAGATTGTCGCTGACTTCCTGAAGTCAGCCTTCGAGGAGAGAATAATCATCTGTGGGTCACGTGGCTACCGTGACTAATCACTCGGAGAGGTATATACATAGATTATCTGGGGATCCTTACACTTGCCGTAGTACTATTTATTTTTTTCTAATGCTTTGATTTTTTTCTGCCTATACTCTGTAGGTTAGAAAAACTCTCATTAAGAGAATAAGAGAAAGAAAGAGAATAACTATACTATTACTATCAGCATTCCTCTTTTAAGGATTATTAGCCTTTATAGACTTGTGATTAGCATGTTTAAGGTCTACTATTCTATCCTCTAGACTAAGATACTCTTCAGGCTCTGCTTTCAGGAAACCAGGTTTCTTTAAAGGTTAGTTAAAAACTTTTAGCACACTAGAATCGGGGAACTATAAGTAATACTTTATTAAGTCTTCATTAAAAAAGTTAAGTTATGACTTCTAACCAGCCTCTTTAAGTATTTTAGTAGCTTTAAGCAAGATGTCCTGTGCCTTATCATAAGATTTCTAAATAAAAATATTAGTTAGATTCTCTTATTAGGAGATTAAGCATAGCATTCTATACCTATAAGTTAATTACCTTTGGTTCCTCTGGCTGCTGTAACTTCTTTAGCTTTATGCCTATCTTAAGGGTTTATTTCATTAATGTCTTTAATTCTTAATATTAGATCATTACCCCTAAAATATTAGCATCTGTAGTAAAATTCCTCTTAATCTCTTGTGTAAATATACATGGGGTTTTCTGGAATTAGGTGTTATTCTTAAAATTTACCTCTATTATAATCTGTCTAAAGCCAGAATATAAGTATAAATTTTGATCCTATATAAAGTTAATTTTAAATACTTATCTCCTATTGAGAGATCAGCTCACTAATTTAGTTTTATTATTAAATAAAATCATAATGCTATCAAAGCATAGCCTAGTAAACTCTAGAACTACCTTTAGCACTAATGTCTAATGTTTAAAGTTAAAATATTTAAGGTATAACTCTTTTACTGCCTCCTACTATATAATGTTATTATTAATCTGCTATTCTCTAGTTTTTATCATTATACTAGGAATAGCAGGCCTATTAACCTGTAGAGAAGCAGGCAGGATCTCTATATATAAAAATATAAGTACTCTATATAGAATCTCTTAATAAGAGATTTAAGTTTAATAAAATAAGACTCTTACTAGTACTATTACTAGTGTGACGATCCTCGCTCTACGATTCCAATACTAAGTGAATAGATAGGATTCGGTAGCATTTGTCTAAAATAACAAGCATGGAGAGAAGAAGAAGAAAGAGAAAGAGGGAAACAGCGAAGGAGAGATCTATCTGTGACGGCGCTGAAGCGGAGATCTCCAAAATCCGGAGATCGTTGATGCCTCAGGCATCAACCACCACGTCACATTCACTTACCCCTTGCAGATGGAGCGGTGAGCTGCTATCTAGATAGATCTCTCCTTCGCTGTTTCCCTCTTTCTCTTCCTTCTTCTTCTCTCCATGCTTGTTATTTTAGACAAATGCTACCGAATCCTATCTATTCATTTAGTATTGGAAACGCTTGAGCGAGGATCGTCACACTATCTAGATAGCAGCTCACCGCTCCATCTGCAAGGGGTAAGTGAATGTGACGTGGTGGTTGATGCCAAGGCATCAACGATCTCCGGATTTTGGAGATCTCCGCTTCAGCGCCGTCACAGTACCCCCCCCTTAAGCGGCGCGGATGCCCTCATCCGCT
This sequence comes from Aspergillus cejpii, assembly GCA_004769165.1. Lineage (NCBI taxonomy): Eukaryota > Fungi > Ascomycota > Eurotiomycetes > Eurotiales > Aspergillaceae > Aspergillus > Aspergillus cejpii. Next base: position 152,215 of record SMSW01000009.1, read on the forward strand.
AGGTAGATCATCATCTTTGTGGTCAGGTAAGAATTCGTCCGCAGCCGCAGCTGCTATCCATTCTGGCAGGCGTTTCGGGGGTCCTTTGGCGTTTGGATATTGGTTGTGGAAGGATTGAATAAGATCAGCTGAGTTCCTGAAATTCCGTGCTGGGTACCAAGTAGGATCTGGGTCGTGGCCACGCCATTTAACTCGGTATTGGAGTTTTCGGTAATGCAGGCGGGAGGCGAGAATCTCTTCAACATCCCATTCATCCTCTCCGTCAACTGTCAACGGGGGTGGTGGATCTTGTAATTGTCCAGGGAGTGGGTCAGTGGAAGCTGCGCGTCGGAGTTTCTCAGGTGCGAATATGGGGTGGACCTTGATGCTAGGAGGGAGTTCAATGCGGTAGGAGTTCCCTACTTTCTCTAGCACTTTGTATGGACCCGCAAGTTGGTCGGATAGCTTCCTGCTTGGTCGGTTGAGTTCCCAGTCTGCGGTGGTGACGAATACTGATTCCCCGACAGCGAAGTCTTCTGGTCGTCTGTGTTGGTCTGCCTGGGCCTTCTGTTGCTGTTGTGCTATGGCCATGTTGTTCCGTACTAACTCCCATATGTCGCTCATGCGGCGCGCCATCGCCTGGGCTTGCTGTACTGAGGGTTCTAGTGATTCAGGGGATGACGCGGGACGCCAGTTGAAGGATGTTCGTGGGTTGAATCCCCGTTCGATGAAGAAGGGAGAGATCCCTGTGGACTCGCTAGGGAGCGCGGCTGCAGCGAAATTCAGGATGGGTAGCCACTCATCCCAGTCATCCTGATAGTAGTTTATAAACGGACGAAGGCGTTGGGCGATATACTGATTCATTACTTCTGTTTGTCCGTTTGCTTGTGGATGCTGGCCTGAAGTGAGTCTGATCTGAATTTGGAGGATCTGACAGAGAGCGTTCCAAAATTCAGAGATGAATTGGCCGCCTCGGTCAGATACTATTGAGTCAGGAAGGCCAGTCCATGGGTAAAGATGCGTGAGAAAGAGGCGAGCCATATCCTGGGCAGTTGTTGTTTTATGGCAAGGGATGGCGTGGGGGCGTTTTCCAAGGCGGTCCACGATCACAAATGCTGCGTCAAACCCACTCTTAGACTTAGGGAAGGATCTGAAATCCATAGAGATATGCTGCCATGGCCGCTCTGGTATTGGTAAGGGATTCAGCAGGCCTGGGGGGAGATCTCGGCGTGTCTTTGTGCGCTTGCAGATTAAACAGTTATCAATGTATCGGTCAACATCCTTGCTCCAGGAGCTCCAGTAATACTGAGCTTTTAATAGCTGTTTTGTCCTCTGACGGCCTGGGTGTGCTGTAGATGGTTGTCGGTGAATCTCATCTAATAGCCGTGCTCGTAAGTCACCATCATCTGGTACCACTAGGCGGTCCTGGAAGGTGAGGAGTCCTTCACTGGTTAGTGACCAGTCAGTGTCCCGTCCTACGCATTCCCGGTATGCGTCTAGACTCTCATGTGTTTGGTTTGCCCTGAGCACTCGTGCTACAATCCCTAATGAGGGGTTGAGGGCCGCAATGTCCGCTAGTATGCGAGGATCCAGGTTCTCAGGAGTGAACAGGGTCTGCATCCGGTGATCTGCATCTCTAGCAGTGTTTTCTGGCCGGGATAGGGCATCTGCTAGAGTGTTCTGTTTTCCTGGACGGTAGGCGATCTGAAAACGGAAGGATGAGAGGAATTCTGCCCAACGAGCCTGCCGTGCATTTAGCTGTCGTTTTGTCATGAAGTACTCCAGCGCTCGGTGGTCGGAGAAGATGAGGAATGATTCAGACCGTTGTAGTCCCTGGAGTTCAGCGCGCCATTCTTCTAATGATCGTATGATAGCCAGGAGTTCTTTATCATGGATAGAATAGTTCCTTTCTGCAGGGTTCATAGTTTTTGACAGGAAGGCTATGGGATGCCATTCCCCATCCTGTTGTTGGGATAGCACTCCTGCGACAACCCCATCTGATGCATCTGTTTCTAGGCGCGTAGGGAGATCAGGCTGATAATGAACTAGCACGGGCGCACTAGTCAATGCTTTCTTGAGTTCCTGGAAAGCTCTGGCGCACTCAGAGGACCATAGGAAGGGGACGTCCTTTCGGGTTAGATTCGTCAGGGGCCTAGCTATTCGGCTATATGCTTTGATGAACCGTCGGTAGAAGTTGCAGAATCCTAAGAAGGATTGGATTCCTTGTACAGTAGTAGGCGTCTTCCATTTTAGGATCACCTCTACCTTTCCAGGGTCCACTCGGATTCCTTTGGTGGAAATGATGTAGCCCAGATATTTAGTCTCTGTAACGTGGAATTCACACTTGTGAATGGCTGCCTGGAGTCCATTCTCTCGCAGGCGCTGGAGTACCGTCCGTACGTGGGCCTCATGATCCAACTCGTTGTCAGAATAGATGAGGAGATCATCAATGAAGGCTGTGAGGAAGTTGTCTAGGCAATCCATGAAGATTTTATTAACAAATCGTTGGAAGACTGAAGGCCCGTTTGATAATCCAAAAGGGACCACTCGGTATTTGTAGGTGCCATATCTTGTTCGGAAGGTAGTCAGATCTTCAGATGCGGGATCTATACGGATTCGATGGAAACCTTGCCGGATATCTAGCTTGGTGAAGATCTTGGCCCTAGAGATTCGTTCAAGGACCTCGTCAATAAGAGGAAGGGGATATCTATCCTTCTTCGTGAGGGCGTTCAGTTTCCGATAGTCCACACAGAAACGTAGTCCACCTCCTGGTTTCTCAGCCATCAAGATAGGGGAGGCAAAAGGTG